>CM048751.1:253106444-253333944 GCA_026315105.1 Locusta migratoria
ACACCATTCGATTTACATCAAAATATCGACTTCCACGAATTCCCGTGCCATTTCCATGAACATGTACAAAAATGTATATGCAGTTCTACGAAACTGTTTCTGTAGCATTTTTGAAAATTATAATTTTATTATGTTTCTCAAACAAAAATAAAAGTGAGCGTGTAATTTTTGAAACTAACGACTTTGGGAAAAGGAGCGGTTGGGGGGAGGAGGATTGAATCTCGATTATAGGCTGCACCACAATTTTGAATGCCAAAATTTGGGAAAAAGAAATGCGACCTATATTTGAGCAAATATGGTATTACTTTTTTTTAAACCAAGCAGTGGGTCACATTAGTCAGTGGTTGTAACAGGAAATAGGATGGGAATCCTCGACTAAGGTTTTGGCTTGACAGTGTCTCGGTTTTGCTGTGCTTCGTACTGCTCATGGGGTAAAGTAATATATCTAGTGACTGATTTTTATTTATTTATTTATTTATTTATTTTATTGCTGTGTTGAACTCCATAGTAGTTGTAATGTCAGTTGCACCCAGAAACACTTCGTAGATCCAATGCAGTGGGACTGTGGTTGGAGTACCAATTATTATGCGTAAAGTATTGCTGCCCTTACTTCCTAACAGATATAGTCAATTGTCCTGTGGCTGCTGTCTTACACTATATTTTTATGTAAGAACTCTTGCATACACTTCTCTGGCTCTGAAAAAATGCAAAATGTCTTTCCAACAGGTTTCTAGGCATTATTGGTCTCAGCTGACATATATGCTCTCATAATCAGGTGGTAACATGTGAGGCAGTGATTGTGCCATTTTCCTTGCTTTGCAGAAATTCTCCTTGTTTGGATAATGTTTGTCCATATACCAGTTCAGCCGATGTGACCTTCAGGTCATTCTTAAATGACATATGTAGACTTAAAGGTTGATAGGCACACTCTGCCCAGTTCAGTGTTGCATGAGATCTCAGTGATGCTTTTAACTGATTATGAAGACACTTATTTAGTTCGATGTAGTTTTGTATGTTCTTCATACTGAATGACACTTCTATGCTCTGAAGATGAAACTGATATCACTAACCACAGGTAATTTTCAGTGGTACGATGCCATGATGTCCTTCATTGGAAATTCCTTGGGCACCTAGTGAACCTGTCTGCCACAACAGCATTAATATGTTAAAAAATGCTTCCTGCAAAATGGCGATTCTTCAGAGACCCATATCTCGTCTCTAGTATCGCATTTCACTCCTCTTTCACAGTTGAATTATCAATTGCCTTCTGTATTTCAATATTTCTTATTTTGTTTCTTTATATATTATTTTCAGGAACTGTGAGGATAGTAGATATATAAACTTTTTCAACTGTGGTGGGTGCTGATGTTGTCTCGGTCATAGCTATAACACAGTAATCACAATGTTGATCATATCTGTGTAACTTACATGAATTACTTATGAAATCTCTGGCATTAACACCATTTGATTTTTTTGTAGTAACTCTGTACACATCTGGCCATAAATATTGTAATTCTGTGACTGTACTTCATTAATCCCTACTATATTACAGGATGTTACAGAAAGATACGGCCAAACGTTCAGGAAACATTCCTCACATACAAAAGAAGAAAATATGTTATGTGAACATGTGTCCGGAAACGCTTAATTTCCATGTTAGAGCTCATTTTAGTATTTCTCTTTAAATGTATAAACGAAGGTGTACTTGTGTCTGTGTGAATGTGTGGGTGTGTGTGCATTTGTTTACCCTCCATTTTTTCCCCCAAGTTAAGTCTTTCCTCTCCCGGGATTGGAATGGCTCCTTACCCCTTTCCTTAAAACCCTCATCATTTCCTTTTCCCTCTCCTTCCCTTTTGCCTGAAGAAGCAACTGAGTTGCAAAAGCTTGCGTTTGTGTGTGTGTGTGTGTGTGTGTGTGTGTGTATTCATTTATTTATTTGTGATGCTGTCACACCTGTGCTCCTTCGCCTGGTGAGTAATCTTCATCGATTTTTTATATTTAATTAAATATAAAAAATAGACGAAAATTACTCTCCAGGCGAAGGAGCACAGATGTGACAGCATCACAAAGATGTGTGTTTTATGTTTCTGTCGACGAGCCTGTACTTCAGGTAAGTCTAAAATATTTATTTTATACATATTTTTCCCACCTGGAAAGTATATATATACATATATTAAAATACGAAAAATTCCTAGCAGGAAATATTAAATATAAAAAATAGACGAAGATTACTCACCACGCGAAGGAGCACAGGTGTAACAGCATCACAAATAAATAAATGAATCACACACACACACACAAACGCTAGCTTTCGCAGCCTAGCTGCTTCATCAGGCAGAAGGGAAGGAGAGGGAAAAGGAAATGATGAGGGTTTTAAGAAGGGGGTAAGGAGACGCTTGAGTGCCCTTCTTCTGGTCTATTGTAGTATTGTTGCTTAATGAATGTAGCTACATGCTATTAGGAGAATCAACACTGAAGGAGGGGAAAAGGAGAAGGATACGGGTTTTAAGGGAGTGGAAGAGGAGTCATTCCAATCCCGGGAGAGGAAGGACTTACCTTAAGGGAAAAAAGGTAAGGTAAACAAGTGTGCACACATACACACAGAAACACACCATGGTAGACATTTGTAGAAAGCGAAGTAACCATTTATTTACAACCACTCCCTTCTTCACAAAATGGAACACAATTTCCATCAGTTTGCTCACAAATTGGCATTCCACTACAACAAATCCAATAGACTGAGCATATAGTGTAAAGTACAAAACTTCTTGAAATCAATTCATATGACTTATTTACCGAACATGATGATGAATTGCTTGACAGCTGACTGCAATACTTCAAGTCGTCCACTTAAATGGATTTACATAAGACATTATGTACATATGTCACATCGCATAAACTGCATGTGTCGACCCAGACTAAAATAACAGAATATTTTTTCTACTTCATCTATAAGGTAATGATTCAGTAAATGAGAATTTAATTAACATTGCTTAGTTATGTAATGTTTAAAAAATCAGAAATCTATCAAAGTACAGATTTACTTTACATGTCTTTTACAAAATATAACTTTAGCAATGAAGCTATTAAAATCTATTTTGAATAACTTGCATCAGGAGGTACTGCAAACAATATAACCACTGCACAACTTGCTAGTTTCTGTCTTTTTGGTGAGCTTTGTATACGATAGGTACGAAAATGTTTGGGAGTCTTTTTGTATGATAATTCACATTATAAACTTTTAAACTTAGTCATGTATCATCACTTGTTGTGCCTGATGATGTGTGGTGTTGACTTCCATGCCTCATTGGAACTATGTTGCTATGGGTTATCCACTGGGAAAGGTATTTAGCCTGTCTTGTGTTAAATTGACTAAATATATGTTACACTCCTGTCACTATTGACAATCCATCTTATATGTTGTCAGTAATGGTATCGAGGATGACTGGACAACCAGTAGTTCGATTGCAGTGGACTGTGACACCCTCATCCACCCATTCACGATACAGCCTGGACATGGTTGAAGGTGTGAAGCCAAATTTGGCACCAGTGCTGAAATTGAAATTCCAATCTGCCAGGCACCAATCACCATTTCCCATTCAAACAGTGTCAGCTTACGAAGACATTACGTCTTACACCAATCACTTGAAACACTGCATCTCAGAAAGTCTCCTATACAACTGCAGCTGCCACAGTGGAAATGTGGTGTGCAAGTAACATACCTGTGCCATCTATGTGCCATTATCCTTTGACCTTTGCCACGTGTGGATATGTGTGAGTGTGTGTGTATTTGTTTACCTTCCTTTTTGTCCCCTAAAGTAAGTCCTTCCACTCCTGGGATGGGAATGACTCCTTTTCCACTTCCTTAAAACCCATATCCTTCCCTTTCTCCTCTCCTTCCTTCCTCTTTTTCCCGAAGAAGCTGCCAGTGGTGACGAAAGCTTGAATGTTTGTGTGTTTTTATTTGTGTTTTATGTTTCTATCGGCGAGCCTGTACTTTGGGTAAGTCAAACAATCTTTATTTTATACATATTCTTCCCACCAGGAAAGTCTCCTTCTATAATATTCGTATAATAGAATATGTTTATATATAATGAATAATTTAGGTGATTTTTAATTATTAGTTGCACTATTAATTATGAATATGAACCTTTTGTGTGTGTGTGTGTGTGTGTGTGTGTGTGTGTGTGTGTGTGCGTGTGTGTGTGCAGTGAATCACATCCTCTCGCATATATTATCTTTAATGAAAGTTGTTAAAGTTGCTTTGCTATGTGAAATATTTTTAACATTGTTAATTTCCAACATTATGGTGATAATAGTATTTTATATCTTTGTAGGGAGTGATACCAGATGGCAAGAAGGAAGAGAAACAGGCCAAAAACATAACGAATGGCCTCAGCGTAAGCAATTCTACAAAAATGAAGAGCAGCATCATGGCTCTCGTCATTTCAGTAATTCGGGGAAAGGAAGAGGATTGGATAATAGAGGTGATCGTGATCAAAACTATAGAAGAGAAATGGATGATAGAAGAGGTATGGGCAATAGAAGAAGAATGGATGAGAGGGTTGACCATGGTCAAAACCAGAATCATAATTTGGGGAGAGGTAGAGGATTTGATTATAGAGGTGATCATGATCAAAACTATAGAAGAGGAATAGAAGATAGAAGAGGATTGGTTGATAGGGTTGACCATGGTCAAAACCAAAATCATAATTGGGGGAGAGATAGACGAGCGGATAATAGGGGTGATCATGATCAGAACTATGGAAGAGGATTGGATGATAGGGGTAACCGTGGACAAAATTATAATAATTGGGGGAGAGAAAGAGGATACAATAATAGAGGTGGTCATGATCAAAATTATCAAAGAGGAATGAATGATAGGGGTGCTCTTGGTCAAAACTATAATCAAATTGAGAATGATTGTAACAGATGTGACAACAGAATGCAGACTGCAGAAGAACTGCCAGTTGTCACTGAGGTTTTTGGTGATCTTTTCACTGCACCATCTGACTGCTCACTTGCACATTGTGTTGCAGAGGACATGCGTATGGGAAGTGGAATAGCTGTCACATTCAGGTATGTATCTTTCTAACCATATGATTTCTTCTCCACTTCATGTTTTAGCCTTTAAGCTTTTATGTTGACTAAATGTTTGATTATCTGTTTGATCTTCTTACATATCTTCTGTCGCCTGGTCCATAAGTTAAGCCAAATTTTGGAATTCATGTTTTGTACATCCTCTCTTACCCAGAGTAATTGTTGTTGTTGTTGTTGTTGTGTGGATATTTAAGGGGGACAAAACTACAATGGTCGTCAGTCCCCCACCCAGAGTAAGATATTTCAGAAATTTCATTTATGGTCTTTTATTGTATGTCTCTTTGTAGCTAGCTACCATTCTCTAAAGTCAAGAAGTATTGGAGACATGTCAAATTTTTTAATTGATTGTAATTTTAGATTTATCATAGCAAAATTTATTTGGTAGATAAGACATTCTCCGAAGATTACATGATTATTGATAATACAGCCCCATATGAAGCGAGGAAGATGAAGAAATGGGTATTCAGTTTTGCTGCCATTGCTGGCTATAACTGCTACTATACCTTGCCATTGTTGTGTCGGGGTATAGCAGTCCACTTTGAAAATAACTTAACCTTCTAGATTGCTAAAATTGTATTTATTTATTGTGGTGATTTGACATCTGCTATCATCAAATCTTTCATGAAAGGAGCTAGTGTTCTTAGTACAATCGAATTACACACAAAGTTTTAAATACAAATTAAGAATAAAAAGTTTTTATTAGTTATTTAAATTGTTCTCTCACCTAAAAACCTCTGAACTCACAAAGTAAGGTTCAGAATCAATAACAAAATCTCTACCTAGTAAGGATGTCAATTACAGTCTTGAATAAAAATTACTAGCAAATAACCTGCATTGGGAAGCAAGTTCACAAGAATCCCGCAAGCTGGAGTTGCCTAATAAAATTACGTAATTTGCACACTATTTGGACAAAAAATCTGTCTTGAAATCCCGGTGCGCAAAATACGTGGGAATATTTATTTATATTAAGACGAAAAATTCCTAGCAGGAAAAATAAAATATAAAAAATAGACGAAGATTACTCAGCAGGCGAAGGAGCACAGGTGTGACAGCATCACAAATAAATAAATGAACACACACACAATCGCAAGCTTTCGCAACCCAGTTGCGTCTTCAGGCAGTAGGGAAGGAGAGGGAAAAGGAAATGATGAGGGTTTTAAGGAAGGGGGTAAGGAGCCATTCCAATCCCGGGAGAGGAAAGACTTACCTTGGGGGGAAAAATGGAGGGTAAACAAATGCACACATGCCCACACATTCACACAGACACAAGTACACCTAGGCAGACATACTGTAGAAAGCAAAGAAGTTAAGTTATTGAAGTTAAGAAGTTAGACAGAGATACCACTTGAGGCAGAGGCTCTGTCCAGAGAACCGATGCAAAGATGTTAAGAAGGTGGGTGGGAATTCAAATTTAGCGGAGATTGAGACCAGGTGGGCAACGGGAAGAGAGAATATGCTGAAGGGCTAGTTCCCATCTCCGGAGTTCTGAAGGATTGGTGTCAGTGGGAAGTATCCAGATAACTCGGACGGTGTAGCACTGTGCCAAGATGTGCTGGCCGTGCACCAATGCGTGTTTAGCCACAGGGTGATCCTCGTTACCAACAAACACTGTTTGCCTGTGTCCATTCATGCGAATGGACAGTTTGTTGCTGGTCATTCCCACACAGAACGCTTCACAGTGCAGGCATGTCAGTTGGTAGATCACGTGGGTACTATCGCAAGTGGCTCTACCTTTGATCGTGTACACCTTCCGGGTTACGGGACTGGAGTAAGTGGTGGTGGAAGGGTGCATATGGCAGGTTTTACAATGGGGGCGGTTACAAGGGTAGGAGCCAGAAGGTAGGGAAGGTGGTTTGGGGATTTCATAGGGGTGGACTAGGAGGTGGAGTAGGAAGGATGTCATGAAGGACGGATCTCATTTCGGGGCAGGATTTAAGGAAGTCGTATCCTTGCTGGAGAGCTACATTTAGAGTCGGCTCCAGTCCCGGAAAGTATCCGGTGACAAGAGGGGCACTTCTGGGATTCTTCTGTTGAAGGTTCTGAATTTGGGGGGATGAGGTAGTAGCTCTGGCAATTTGTTTCTCTACCAGATTAGGAGGATAGCCGCGGGATGTGAAAGCTGTTAATAGGTTGTTGGAGTAGTGGTTCAGAGCTTCAGGACTGGAGCAGACTCGTTTGCCACGAAGACCTAAGCTGTAAGGAAGGGAACGTTTGATATGGAATGGATGACAGCTGTCATAATGCAGGTACTGTTGTTTATTGGTAGGTTTGATGTGGACGGATGTGTGGAGTTGGCCTTTGGACAGATGGAGGTCGACATCGAGGAATGTGGCATGGGATTTGGAATAGGACCAGGTGAATTTGATGGGACCAAAGGAGTTGAGGTTGAAGAGGAAATTCTGGAGTTCTTCTTCACTGTGTGTCCAGATCATGAAGATATCATCAATGAATCTGTACCACACTTTGGGTTGACAGGCTTGGGTATCCAGGAAGGCTTCCTCTAAGCGTCCCATGAATAAGTTTGCGTACGAGGGGGCCATCCTGGTTCCCATGGCTGTTCCCTTTAGTTGTTGGTATGTCTGGCCCTCAAAAGTGAAGAAGTTGTGGGTTAGGATGAAGCTGGCTAGGGTATTAAGAAAAGAGGTTTTAGGTAGGGAAGTGGGTGGTCGGCGTGAAAGGAAATACTCCATCGCAGCAAGGCCCTGGGTATGTGGGATATTTGTGTATAGGGAAGTGGCATCAATGGTCACAAGGATGGTTTCTGGAGGTAACAGGCTGGGTAAGGATTTCAGGCGATCGAGGAAGTGGTTGGTGTCTTTGATGAAGGATGGGAGACTGCACATGATGGGTTGAAGGTGTTGGTCTATGTAGGCAGAGATTCGTTCTGTGGGGGCTTGGTAACCGGCCACAATGGGGCGGCTGGGATGATTGGGTTTGTGAATCTTGGGAAGTAGGTAGAAGGTGGGAGTGCGGGGTGTCGGCGGGGTCATGAGATTAATGGAGTTAGGTGAAAGGTTTTGTAGGGGGCCTAAGGTTTTGAGGATTCCTTGAAGCTCTGCCTGGACATGGGGGGAGGGGATTGCCATGAAAGACTTTATATGTGGTACTGTCTGAGAGCTGACGCAGTTCCTCAACACAGCTCACGTCAAAGATCTACTTTCCTATACTCGTAGTCTTTGCTGGAGATACCACTTTGCCACGAAGAAGAATAATCCTACTCCCTATGACCCAGCTCCCCAAGACATCATTCCAATTGAACCCTGCCTAGAACAGTTCCGTCCTCCATCACAGCGAGACCCACCTGCTCTTCCTCAAAACCACCCTCTTCAAACCTTCCAGGAATTCCTTACTTCCCACCTTGCCTCCCAGTCGTTCCTGAGAAACCTTAATCCTACTCCCAACATTACCGCAGCTGAATCCCGAGCTATCCATGATCTGAAGGCTGATCATTCCATCATCATTCTCTCAGCCGACAAGGGATCCACGACCGTGGTACTTGATCGGCGGGAGTATGTGGCTGAGGGACTGCGCCAGCTTTCAGACAATACTACCTACAAAGTCTGTCAAGACGACCCCATTCCTGATGTCCAGGCAGAGATTCAGGGAATTCTCAGATCCTTAGGCCCCCTACAAAACCTTTCACTCGAGTCCGTCAAACTCATGACTCCACCGACACTCCGCACTTCTACCTACTTCCTAAGATTTACAAACCTAATCATCCAGGCCGGCCAATTGTGGCCGGTTACCAAGCCCCCACAGAATCTCTGCCTACATAGACCAACACCTTCAACCCATCATGTGCAGTCTCCCATCCTTCATCAAAGACACCAACCAATTCCTCGATCGCCTGAAATCCTTACCCAGCCTGTTACCTCCTGAAACCGTCCTTGTAACCATTGATGCCACTTCCTTATACACAAATATCCCACATGCCCAGGGCCTCGCTGCGATGGAGTATTTCCTTTCACGCCGACCACCCACTTCCCTACCTAAAACCTCTTTCCGCAATACCCTAGGCAGCTTCATCCTAACCCACAACTTCTTCACCTTTGACGGCCAGACATACCAACAACTAAAGGGAACAGCCATGGGAACCAGGATGGCCCCCTAGTACGCAAACTTATTTATGGGACGCTTAGAGAAAGCCTTCCTGGATACCCAAGCCTGTCAACCCAAAGTTTGGTACAGATTCATTGATGCCATCTTCATGATCTGGACTAACAGTGAAGAAGAACTCCAGAATTTCCTCTCCAACCTCAACTCCTGTGGTCCCTTCAAATTCACCTGGTCCTATTCCAAATCCCATGCCACGTTCCCTGATGTTGACCTCCATATGTCCAACTGCCAACTTCACACATCCGTCCACATCAAACCTACCAACAAACAACTGTACCTCCATTATGACAGCTGCCATCCATTCCATATCAAATGTTCCCTTCCCTACAGCTTAGGTCTTCGTGGCAAAAGAGTCTGCTCCAGTCCCAAATCCCTGAACCAGTACACCAATAACCTAATAACAGCTTTCACATCCCGCAGCTATCCTCCTGATCTGGTTCAGAAGCAAATTACCAGAGCCACCTCCTCATTCCTCCAAATCCAGAACCTTCCACCGGAGAATCCCAAAAGTGCCCCTTTTGTCACCGGATACTTTCCGGGACTGGAGCGGACTCTGAATGTGGCTCTCCAGCAGGGATACGACTTCCTTAAATCCTGCCCCAAAATGAGATCCATCCTTAATGACATCCTTCCCACTCCACCAAGAGTGTCTTTCTGTCGCCCACCTAACCTTCGTAACCTCCTAGTCCATCCCTATGAAACCCCCAAACCATCTTCCCTACCCTCTGGCTCCTACCCATGCAACCGCCCCCGTTGTAAAACCTGCCCTATGAACCCTTCCACCACCACTTACTCCAGTCCAGTAACCCGGAAGGTGTACACGATCAAGGGCAGAGCCACTTGCGATAGCACCCACGTGATTTACCAATTGACATGCCTGCACTGTGAAGCGTTCTATGTGGGAATGACCAGCAACAAACTGTCAATTCGCATGAACGGTCACAGGCAGACAGTGTTTGTTGGTAATGAGGATCACCCTGTGGCTAAACATGCCTTGGTGCACGGCCAGCACATCTTGGCGCAGTGTTACACCGTCCGGGTTATCTGGATACTTCCCACCGACACCAACCTTTCAGAACTCCAGAGATGGGAACTTGCCCTTCAGCTTATTCTCTCCTCCCGTTGCCCACCTGGCCTCAATCTCCGCTAATTCAAATTCCCACCCACCATCTTTAGCATCTTTGCCTTGGTTCTGTGGACAGAGCCTCTGCCTCAATTGGTATCTCTGTCCAACTTCTTTGCTTTTTACAAATGTCTGTCTAGGTGTGTTTGCGTTTCGATATGTCTGAGTGTGTGTGTATTTGTTTACCTTCCTTTTTTTCCCCTAAGGTAAGTCCTTCCACTCCTGGGATTGGAATGACTCCTTTTCCACTTCTTTAAAACCCATATCCTTCCCTTTTTCCTCCCCTTTTTTCCTCTTTTTCCTGAAGAAGCTGCCTGTGGTGGCGAAAGCTTGTATGTGTGTTTGTGTGTGATTTTATTTGTTTCTATCGACGAGCCGGTCCTTTTGGTGAGTCATCTCTTTTCTATTTTTTATCTGTGAAATTATTGTTCATTACCTGGGCTGAACATATACTGTCACCAACATTCCTCTTAAGAAGAGCATAAATGCCCCAAACTTGTAAAAAATATATATTATGCACCTGGTTCCTGATTTGTTTCTCAATGAACTCTGCATTTGCTGACGAAGCTCTTTCTGAACCTGAACAGACGGTAAAAAGGGGAGTTGTGTATTGTCTTCTGTCTCTTCACACTTCATGGAGCACATTTCGATTTCCTATTTTATACGCATAAAATAGGAAGCTATTTTACAAATTGCAAACAAATTAATGCTCTGCTCATTTATTTTATAATACTGGAAACAAGGCTTTCTTGTAAATTCAGAAGTTATTGAATGTATCATTTTTCCCTCCCTGCAGGCAGACATTCAAACATGTGGATGAGCTTCTTGATCAACGGAAACGACAAGGGAATGTTGCAATACTGGAACATGAAGGCCGCCACATTTATTATCTTGTGACTAAACGTGAGAGTAATGGCAAACCAACAATGGAGACACTACAAAGGAGTCTCGAGGCTATGCGTGATCATGTTAAGGAGAAGCAAGTGAAAAAAATTGCAATGCCTCGCATTGGTTGTGGTCTTGACAGGTTGGATTGGCAGAAAGTTAGACCACTTATAGAATACACCTTTAAAGAAACAGGTGCACAAATCACAATTTATAATTACAATGAGGTATGTAGTTTAGTCATAATTGTTTAGTTCTACTGTAGGTCTTCAATAATTACTGTAATGATTAGGCATCTCTTTTATGATTAGATTATTTGTAAGTGGCACTGTTGTTCCTAACATCATTGCAATAAGTAGGTCTGAAAGATTTCATATATTGCAAAGCTTTTTCTACTAATAATTACCAGCCACTCTCACTGCTTATCATCATCTCAGAGGTACTAACAAAGATTATGCCCACAAAAACAATAATATATACATCCCAGAATATGTTACTTAGTTCCCATTTGGACTTCAGTCTTTCCACTGAACATATCACTGTTCTGGTTAAGAATCTGATTATACAATTTTGGAGTGATGTATTATTTATTGCTGGCTGATATTTGTGTGACTCCTAAAACATATTTGGTTGTGCTCTTCACAATATTCACTGAGAGAAGCTCACTGCTAACTATTTTTCTCTTATTATATACTAAAATTTAACAAGATTTCTAGAAAAAGTAGAAATGTGATTCAAATATTTAGATAATTCAGCATCTGAATGGCAATGATCAGAAACCAGAAAGATTAATTTCTATCCAAATATACCTCTGGATGGGCATTGGTACAGAGACAGCAGGAAGCTCCAACAAAGACACACAAGCATCATGTGACCTCACATGAGAAGCTGCTGAAATTGCTGCAGGTATTGTATGCAAGTAAGCCTGAAGGCAGTGATGCTGAAAGAATACAAGAAGGTATACAGGCTGCAGCACACCACCCATGCCAATAGATATGGAGTTGGGTTCATTAGGCAGTGGTCCAAGAGACATCTGAATTAAGTCCAGGCCAAGAGCCTGGCATTGTGTATTGTTGCTCAGGCTTCTGCTCAAACCTGTACTTGGCCATCTACTTTGCTCTAGCAAAACCTGAGTTTACCTCTGTTATTCAGTTTTTCACTCACTTTCCATTCAGAGGAGCATTGAAGTCCTTTGTTCAAGTATTTGTTCTAATATTTCAAACCAAGTTCAGTAAGTCCTTAAAGTTTCAATTAGTCTCCCCCACACTAGCCAGATGGCTGGACCATTTTCCAAAACCTATGTCATAAATATCTAGACCTCTCACTGGATTCCACATAAGTTTTGGTGTCAGATGTAGTTTTTATTGTGAAATCATGTGTGGAAATTGCTATGCTGTGAGTTACCAGAATAGGTCACCTCTGGAATATCAGGCTTTCTCAGCACAACCTCAATGGAACAACATTGAGGACATCTCTCGCATTACTTGAACCACTAATACGCAGGTTAATGTCAGACCCAGTAACAAAAACAGCAGGGAGTCTTCTTGGCTGTGAAAGAAAGAAGTCAGGACTAGCCCAGCACATAACAGCACTTCGGGACAACGCAGTCAACTTGGAGGAGGCCAGGGACGGTACAGTCTCAGCAACAGCAGGCAGACAGAGTCCAGAATCAAGGCAAACAACACAGAAGGTAACCAGGGATGGCTAACAGGCAGTGATGCCAGGTCATAGACAATGGACTGAGGCGGTACAGCAACAAACAATGCAGAGTGCAGGTGGTATGGCAGTTAGTGGTAGCATGGACAGCAGGCATTGAAGTGTCATATTAACACACTGAGGCAGTGCGGAATCACCAGTGACAGCAACCTGAAAAATGACTCAGCGGAAGGCAACTCAGGACAGCAAGAGTAGCAGTAAAACACTCCAATGGTGAGTGAAATAACTAGCAGATATGTCACATGATGGGGAAAATGCATCTAGTAGTGACATAGACACATAAAAATCACCCATTATGGAATATATTAATGTGTCGTTGATGCACAAATTAATACCGCACAAACACCCCATAAACGTTTACAAAACCTTTGGGCACTTTTCTCTGTCCTACAACCTGGCCAAGTCTCATTTTTTCCAACCTTCTATTCCTTATTTGGGGTTTGAAGTGCCTTCAGCGGGCATCTGCCCTTTACCGGATCACGTGGCCATGGTACAGTCCCTGCCACATCTCGTGTCTGTTAAAAATGTACAGGTTTTCTTGGGCAACTTTGCCTATTACCGCCATTTTTTATCGGGGGCTGCCTCAGTAATGCATCCCTTACATCGTCTGCTTCACAAGGGTGTTCCCTTTGCCTGGTCGTCTGAGTGTGAATGGGCATTTTGCACGTTAAAGCCCTTACTGATTTCTGCCCGTTGTTTAATGGTGTATGTTCCTGGGCAACATTTGCTTCTGGCTATGGATGCATCTCAACATGGCATTTGGACGGTTTTGCCCCATAAGTATCCTGATGGGTCAGAACGCCCCATCGCGTACGCATCTAAGACATTATCGGCTACCCAGCAACGATGCTCTCAAATTGAAAAAGAGGCGTTGGCCATTGTATATGCTTTGAAGAAATCTCACATTTACTTGTATGGGGTCAAATTTCATCTTATTACTGATCATAAGCCCTTGGTGTCTCTATTTCACCCTACAGCAGCGCTTCCTGACAAGGCAGCTCATAGATTGCAATGTTGGGCTCTCTTTCTTTCCCGTTATAATTATGAAATCCATTTCCGTCCGACAGCACAGCATGCTAACGCGTACACATTATCGCGCCTTCCGGCGGGCACTGATCCTGACTTTGTTAGAGAAGAGCTTTTGTGCTTTTATTTGGATGAGGAAGTTCAGGCTACTGTTGATGGTTTTCCCAATATGGCTCCACTATTGGCCAAAGTGGTGTCGTCCGATCCCATGCTGCAGCGCGTTTCTTCACTACATCTGTGTGGGCTGGCCGGACGCCCCTCCGCGTAGGGCTTCAGATCCCCTCCGTAACTATTATTTCTACCGTTTTCGTCTGTCTGAAGGGGACGGGGTTCTCCTTTTGGCTATAGACGGACAGGCTCCGCAAGTACTGATTCCGGTGGATCTCTATTCCAAAGTGCTTCAGATGTTTCATGAAGGACACTGGGGAGTTTCCCCGCATGAAAACATTGGCTCTCCGGCATGTGCTTCGGCCCAGTATCGATGGTGACATTACGAGGCTGGTGGCTAAGTGCTTGTTGTGTGCTTCGCAGCTGGCGGCACCTCAGGCGTGTCTCTATTCTTGGCCGCAACCCCGACAGCTGTGGGAACAGGTGCATATCGAATACGCGGGACCCTTCCTGAACTCTTATTGGTTTTTCCTTGTGGATGCTTATTCAAAGTTTCCATACATTTTTCGTTGCCATACCATGTTAGCTGCTGTAACTATTCAATCACTGTCTAAAGTTTTTACTTTGGAGGGGTTTCCACACACACTTGTTTCAGATAATGGCACCCCATTCACGTCTTTGTTTTTTAAGATTTTTGTGCTTGTCTGGACATTCAACATATTACAGCCCCTCAGTTTCATCCTCAGTCTAATAGCAAAGTGGAATGGTTTGTGCGTACTTTTAAAGCTCAAATGCGCACATATGGGACTTCTTGCTCTGTTGACGATGCCATTAGAGTCGTATCAATTCACCCCAGTGGTAGAATGCAGCCCGGTGGAATTGTTTCATGGCCGGCAACCTCGCACTCTCTTTCATTTGTTGTTGCCTCAGCCACCAAGTGTGCCCAAACGACCATCAGGTCGTTATGTTCCGAGGTCGCTCTTGTGGGCGCGTGGGTTTGGCCGGCACCCTCGTTGGCTGCTGGGTAAGGTGAAGTCATGTCTCGGCCCTCTCCTCTGCACTGCGGACACTGCTGTGGGCACTCTTTGTCGACACTAGGATCAGTTGCGCCCACGACTCCCGGCAGATCCACATGCGCCACATCCACCCACACCGCCTCTGGGGCCTGTTTCACAGGCATGCTCTGTGCCAACATCTTCTGAGGAGCCGACTTCGGCACTGCGCGCTGTGTCCGCCCGAGCTCCGTTGGCGGTGCACGCGCCTTCCCCGGCACTGGGACCAGTTCCAGCGGTGCACGTGCCTTCTCCGGCACTGGGACCAGTTCCAGCGATTTCAGCCTTGGGAGCCGGGTCGCCACCACCGGCTTCTGTCACTGAGCCTCCTGCACTGGACGGTGGGGAGAGGGCCACCGCTTCCGAAGCTATGGAAATCCAGACACCAGAAATGGACGTAAATCAACCTGTGAGTAATGAAACCGCTCCTTTTTTATCTCCAGTACTGAGGGTGGATGGTGCTCCCTCATCCTTGGTAATTGCAAGCAACATATACACAGGTACCAGCCATTCCCGGCAAAGACGATCAAGAAATTATCGATCCTATGGGGTAGTACAAGCAAGACGCTGGCAGTCGGAGATGGATGTGGCATCGCCCATGGGCGTAGCCTGGATGCTTTTGGCACCCCTGGACATTACACTATGAAGGGGGAGGAATGTGGTAACGTGCGGTGCGTGTGTTTTAACAGCGTGCTGCCCGTTACCTGGACTGGCCGCTGTGCGGCACTGGCTGGACTATCACGCTGCACTCTGTTGGCTGCCCGGTGTTTTGAGAGAGGCACTGGGCCAGCTGTGTACTTCGCCTCAGTTGTATGCTTACTGTGTTCGAAAATGTGTTTGTGTCTCAAGATGATACTAATAGCTGGGACGGAAGTGGGTGTGTATAGATGTGAATTGCATTGGACTCCGATGGGACAGTTCAGGATCCTGGCAACACTTGTAGCTGGCGAAACATGCATAGGTGTGTTATTAGTCGTAACACCATTGCTATGCATGTCAGTTACGTGCAAGTCAGTAAGAACTCAGTGCAAGAATTGGAATAAGAATGTAACCTTATACTCATCTGGAAGTTGAGCAACAACATATTTATACAGCGAATTTATAATAGACCATAGTGCTTGCATGCAGTGGTCAGTTAGCATTGGAAGTAGCTTTAGAGTGCAGGAATCAGGACAGGAAAAGATAGCCAGGCCACCTGGTGTGAGATTGTAACACAGGTCAGAGAATATGATTCTTATGATGACTGCTCCAGGAAACGTGAGGAAAATGGACACATCATATGTAGTGAAATGAAAAAATGTACAGTTAAGGGCTGTGGCCTGTTTTAGACAGAAGCAAAGAGGTCACTACACGAGACCATAGTCTACATCGACATGGATACTCTGCAAGTCACATTGAAGTACATGACAGAGGGTTTGTCGAACCACTTTTACGATATTTCTTTATAGTTCTATTCTCTAATAGCTCACAGAAATAAGTAACACCTAAACCTTTCTGTTTTTATATTATTTCTCTTATTTTATTATGATGATCATGTCTCCTCATGTAGGTAGGTGCCAATAATATATGTTCACATTTGGAAGAGAAAGTTGGTGAAAGAAATTTCACAAATAGAGCTTGCCGCAAAATAATAATGCCTTTCTTTTAATGATTTCCACCCCAACTCGTGCATCATTTCCGTGACACTCTTTCTCTCATATCGTGATTATACAAAACGAGCTGCCCTTCTCTGAACTTTATCTAAATCGCCAGTCAGTCCCACCTTTTGTGGATCCTACAATAGGCAGCAATACTCCAAAATTGGATGAACAAGTGTTGAAGGCAGCTTCTTTAGTAGACCTGTTGCAAGTGTTCTGCTAATGATACATAGTCTTTGGTTCACCTTCCTTACAATATTTTCTATCTGTTCTTTGTAATTTAAGTTGTTTGTAATGGTTATTCCTATAGAGGGTTGAACTTATCAGGCAATAAAGAACAGGTTCATTGATAGACACATATACATAAAAACACACACAAATACTAAACTTTCACAACCCAAGGTTGATTCATCAGAATAGAGGAATGAAGGAGGGGGAAAAAGGAAAGGGTGCAGGTTTTAAGGGAGTGGGTAAGCAGTCATTCCAGTCATGGAAGCGGAAGGACTTGCCTTAGGGGAAAAAGGACAGGTAAACAAAAACGCACACCTACACATATGTACACGCAAACACACCAAGGCATACGTATGAAAAGCAAAGAAGTTGGACAGAGATGCAAATCAAGGCCGAGGCCCTGTCCAGAGATCAGAGGCAAAGATGTTGTTGAATGGTGGGCAGGAATTTGAAATTAACGGAGTTTGAGGCCAGGTGGGCAACGGGAAGAGAGAATACGCTGAAAGGCATCCAACTCCCAGCATAACCACAGCTGACGCCCATGCTATCCATGACGTGAAGGCTCACTGTTCCATCATCATTCTCCCGGTCGACAAGGGATCCACGACCATCATACTTGATCAGTGTGAGTATGTGGCTGAGGGACTGTGTCAGCTGTCAGACAACACTACATACAAAGGCAATCCCATTCTTGATGTCCAGGCTGAGCTTCAAGGACTCCTGAGAGCCTTAGGCCCCCTACAGAACCCTTCACCTGACTCCATCAACCTCATGATCCCACCAACAACCCGCACTCCCACTTTCTATCTAGTTCCTAAAATTCACAAACCCAAACATCCAGGCCGCCCCATTATGGCTGGTTACTAAGCCCTCACAGAACGAAGCTCTGCCTAAGTAGACCAACATCTTCAACCCATTACGCACAGACTCCCAGCCTTCATCAAAGACACCAATCACTTTCTTGATCACCTGAAATCTTTACCCAATCTGTTACCTCTGGAAACTATCTTTGTAACCATTGATGTCACTTCCTTATATACAAATACTAGCTGAGAAACCCAGCGTTGCTTGGGTTAGAATATGTGGCATGAGAGACAGCTTGAGTATTATTCTAAATATGAGATGAATACAGCCTGTTTAATTGAGATATTGTGAAGCAGTTATCGTACTTAAGGTATTCTGGCCGCATTGTGTATTAATGGGTGAGTGTGGTGGGCGAAAATCCACGAAATATGGAGTAATAAATAATCTTAGGTGAAGCTAAATAATACATGAACTTTGTATAGGTGAAAATATATGGGCCCAATGCAAGTTTAGTAATATTGTTTTAACATAATAGTATTTAAATGAAGCAGGAAGAGATTGGACGTTACTATATTTCTCAAGGCATTTATTTTTCATTTCATATACATCAGTATAACATAATTTTTGTCTTCACAATACTTGCTTATAGACTATATTTGCAGTTTTCTTGTTGGGAGTGTAAAGGAACAAATGTGTAGGAGATCCAACTCGTGAGCACGCGACGTACAATTGTCCGTGAGAAAAGCACGATTCCGATAAATTAACGCCGCAGTATTATTTCAATGTTTGCCCCTGAGCTTTGTTGATGTATGCTAATTTAACTGGAAACTGCAACCCAGATGATGATAAGGATATTCGTGGTATAAAGATCATCTGACCCTTTTGTTTGACGGTCATTCATTATATTTGCAATATTAAATCACCCACACCAACTAATAGAAGTATGACTGTGACTGTAGTGTAGCGCTCTATTATTCATTTGTTAGCCTATCTGCATTTTCATCTTTGTCTCTATTGATTGGTGGTAAAGTGTGATTGAGCAAAACACGCCGAGAAGTTAAAAACTTATATATTTGATATTATGCGTCGTTATTCTCAATTTCGTTACACATTGCAACAGCAGCGCCGAAAGCGGCTGACAAATTACATTTCTGAAAGCAATATTGGAGAAGTGCGAATATTGATTTGTAACAGTTTTCACAAATATCTTCTTGAATAGGAATTTGGAATGAATTGTGAGACTCTATACAAAAGAGTTTCGCGTGGAAGTGCTGGTCATAATGAGATGTGACAACAACGGATGTATCTGATTCGGTAAAATTTTACTTTATATCCTGGCGGCCTCGTGTTTTTATGTTGGCAACATCAATAACACAATATAAAATCATTGCAAAGATGACCGAACCACATAGAGTGTAGATAAATACTGCTGTTCCTGCTGTATGCTTGATTTCACGACAAAATATTTGCGTGTCACATGATTGGCTTATGACGATGTCACATGATTCTCGTTATTCAACATCTTTTGCCAACATTATCACAGAAGGCCGCCGGGATATAAGTAGGACTACGTTAGACCCAGCTGTCAACCGATCAATGTTCCACGAGTATTTTTATCTTTGAGTCTATCTGGATTTTTATCTTTGTTTTGTGTCTCTGTTCATAGACGGTAATGTGTGGTTGACGGAAACATGTGATCTATTAAAAAAAATTGCGTATTTGATATTCCTCGTCGTTATTAAAGTCTGAAAGGACCGCACTGTCTGACAATTAAAAGAATAAACAGATTTTGACTCGTACCATAAAGTTCGTAAGTCACAGAGCATATAACTTTCCCTAAGAGTATTTATTGCATATTTTGTGAATTTTTGCTCGTCACACTCACCCACTGCCACGCACCGTGACCAAACTCCCTTACTAACATGTTTAGACTAAGGGCTATCTATCACCACAGCCACGAGTGGGCAGCAGTATGTCGTCATGGAGAAAAGTCTGTCAGCACGTACACACACAAGCCTTTTATATATGGATATAGATTCCGCACGCCAAGGCCTCACTGCAGTGGAGTATTTCCTTTCATGCCGACCAACTGTAACATTACCTGAAACCTCTTTCCTTATCACCCTAGCCAGATTCATACTAACCCACAACTTCTTCACTTTTGATGGCCAGACATACTAACAGCTAAAGGGAACAGCCATGGGAACTGGGATAGCTTCACACATCCGTCCACATCAAACCCACAAACAAACAACAGTACCTCCATTATGGCAGTTGCCATCTATTCCATATGAAAAAGTGTCTTCCCTGTAGTTTAGGTCTTTGCGGCAAATGACTCTGCTCCAGTCCTGGATCCCTAAATCAGCACACCAATAACCTGATAACAGTTTTCACATCCTGCAGCTACCCACCTGATATTGTACAGAAGCAAATTACCGGGGCCACTTCCGCATCCCCCCAAACCCAGAACCTTCCACAGAAGGACCCTAAAAGTGCCCCTCTTGTCATCAGATACTTTCTGTGACTGGATCAGACTTTGAATGTGGCTCTCCACCAGGGATATGACTTCCTTAAATCCTGCCGCGAAATGAGATCCATCCTGCATGACATCCTTCCCACTCCACCGAATTTGTCCTTCTGCCACCCACCTAACCTACAAGTTTATCCTTATGAAATCCCCAAACCACCTTCCCTACCCTCCGGCTACTACCCATGTAACTGCCCTCAGTGTAAAACCCAACCTATGAACCCTCCCACCACCACTTATTCCGGTCCTGTAACCCAGAAGTCATACACGATTAAGGGAAGAGCCACTTGTGATTGCACCCACGTGATTTACCAACTGACATGTCTGCACTGTGAAGCCTTCTATGTGGGAATGACCAGCAACTTGCTGTCCATTCATGTGAATGGACACAGGCAGACAGTGTTTATTAGTAATGAGGATCACACTGTGGCTAAGCATGCCTTGGTGCACATCTAGCACATCTTGACACAGAGTTATCTGAATACTTCTTACCGACACCAACTTTTCAGAACTCCAGAGGTGGGAACTCGCCCTTCAGCATATTCTCTCTTTCCGTTGCCCACCTGGACTCAACCTCCATTAATCTCAAATTTCTGCCCACTATTCTACAACATTTTGCCTCTGATTTCTGGATAGAGCCTTGGACATGACTGGAATCTCAGTCCAACTTCTTTGCTCTTTACATATGTTTGCCTTGGTGTGTTTGTGTGTATATGTGTGTGGGTGTGTGTGTTTGTTTACCTGTCCTTCTTCCTATAAGGCAAGCCCTTCCACTCCCAGGATTGGAATGACTCCTTACCCACTCTCTTAAAACTTTTATCCTTTCCTCCTTTTCCTCTCCTTCCTTCTTCTTCTCAGATGAAGCAACCTTGGGTTGCGAAAGCTTAGCATTTGAGTGTGTTTTTATTTATGTGCATCTATCAATGAACCTGGGCTTTTTTGCCTGGTAAGTTATAGATTCAAATTGATGAAACGAAAATTATAGGGGGAAACTTTCCCGGTGGGATAAACAAAAATAAAAATAGAAAAGAGATGACTTACCAAAAGGACCGGCTCGTCGATAGAAACAAATAAAATAACTAAAATCACACACAAACACACATACAAGCTTTCACAGCCTAGCTGCTTCGTCAGGCAGAAGGGAAGGAGAGGGAAAAAGAAATGATAAGGGTTTTAAGGGAGTGGATAAGGAGTCATTCCAATCCCGGGACAGGAAAGACTTACCTTGGGGAGAAAAAAGGAGGGTAAACAAATACACACACACCCACACATTTACACAGACGCAAGTACACTTAGGCAGACATACTGTAGAACTGTAGAAAGCAAAGAAGTTAGAAGTTAGACAGAGATGCCACTTGAGGCAGAGGCTCTGTCCAGAGAACCAAGGCAAAGATGTTAAGATGGTGGGTGGGAATTCGAATTTAGCGGAGGTTGAGACCAGGTGGGCAACGAGAAGAGAGAATATGCTGAAGGGCTAGTTCCCATCTCCGAAGTTCTGAAGGTGTCGGTGGGAAGTATCCAGATAACCCGGACGGTGTAGCACTGTGCCAAGATGTGCTGGTCGTGCCCCAAGGCGTGTTTAGCCACAGGGTGATCCTCATTACCAACAAACACTGTCTGCCTGTGACCATTCATGCGAATGGACAGTTTGTTGCTGGTCATTCCCACATAGAACGCTTCACAGTGCAGGCATGTCAGTTGGTAAATCACGTGGGTGCTGTCGCAAGTAGCTATGCCCTTAATTGTGTACACCCTCCGGGTTACGGGACTGGAGTAAGTGGTGGTGGAAGGGTGCATAGGGCAGGTTTTACAATGGGGGCGGTTACAAGGGTAGGAGCCAGAAGGTAGGGAAGGTGGTTTGGAGATTTCATAGGGATGGACTAGGAGGTTACGGAGGTTAGGTGGACGGCGGAAAGACTCTCTCGGAGGAGTGGGGAGGATGTCATGAAGGATGGATCTCATTTCGGGGCAGGATTTTAGGAAGTCGTATCCCTGCTGGAGAGCCACATTCAGAGTCCGCTCCAGTCCCGGAAAGTATCCGGTGACAAGAGGGGCACTTCTGGGGTTCTGTTGAAGGTTCTGATTTTGGGGGGATGAGGAAGTGGCTCTGGCAATTTGCTTCTGTACCAGATCAGGAGGATAGCTGCGGGATGTGAAGGCTGTTATCAGGTTATTGGTGTATTGGTTAAGGGATTCAGGACTGGAACAGACTCGTTTGCCACGAAGACCTAAGCTGTAGGGAAGGGAACGTTTGATGTGGAAAGGATGGCAGCTGTCATAATGCAGGTACTGTTGTTTATTGGTAGATTTGATGTGGACGGATGTGTGTAGTTGGCCGTTGGATAGATGGAGGTCGACATCGAGGAAAGTGGCATGGGATTTGGAATAGGACCAGGTGAATTTGATGGGACCAAAGGAGTTGAGGTTGGAGAGGAAATTCTGGAGTTCTTCACTGTGAGTCCAGATCATGAAGATGTCGTCAATGAATCTATACCAAACTTTGGGTTGACAGGCTTGGGTGTCCAGGAAGGCTTCCTCTAAGCGTCCCATAAATAAGTTTGCGTACGAGGGGGCCATCCTGGTCCCCATGGCTGTTCCCTTTAGTTGTTGGTATGTCTGGCCCTCAAAAGTGAAGAAGTTGTGGGTTAGGATGAAGCTGGCTAGGGTATTAAGGAAAGAGGTTTTAGGTAAGGAAGTGGGTGGTCGGCGTGAAAGGAAATATTCCATCGCAGCGAGGCCCTGGGCATGTGGGATATTAGTGTATAAGGAAGTGGCATCGATGGTTACAAGGATGGTTTCAGGAGGTAACAGGCTGGGTAAGGATTTCAGGCGATCGAGGAAGTGGTTGGTGTCGTTGATGAAGGATGGGAGACTGCACATGATGGGTTGAAGGTGTTGGTCTATGTAGGCAGAGATTCGTTCTGTTGGGGCTTGGTAATCGGCCACGATGGGGTGGCCGGGATGATTGGGTTTGTGAATCTTCGGAAGTAGGTAGAAGGTGGGGGTGCGGGGTGTCGGTGGAGTCATGAGGTTAATGGAGTCAGGTGAAAGGTTTTGTAGGGGGCCTAAGGTTTTGAGGATTCCTTGAAGCTCTGCCTGGACATCAGGAATGGGATCGCCTTGAAAAACTTTATATGTGGTATTATCTGAAAGCTGACGCACTCCCTCTGCCACATACTCACGCCGATCAAGTACCACTGTCGTGGAGCCCTTGTCGGCAGGGAGAATGACGATGGAATGGTCAGCCTTCAGATCACAGATAACTCGGGATTCAGCTGCGGTAATGTTGGGAGTAGGATTAAGGTTTCTCAGGAAGGACTGGGAGGCAAGGTTGGAAGTAAGGAATTCCTGGAAGGTTTGAAGAGAGTGATTTTGAGGAAGAGCAGGTGGGTCTCGCTGTGACTGAGGACGGAACTGTTCTAGGCAGGGTTCGATTTGAATGATGTCTTGGGGAGCTGGATCATTAGGAAGAGGATTATTTTTCTTCGTGGCAAAGTGATATCTCCAGCAAAGACTGCGAGTATAGGATAGTAGGTCTTTGACAAGGGCTGTTTGGTTGAATTTGGGAGTGGGACTAAAGGTGAGGCCTTTGGATAGGACGGAGGTTTCAAATTGGGAGAGAGGTTTGGAGGAGAGGTTGACTACTGAGTTGGGATGTTGTGGTTCAGGATTGTGTGGATTAGGATTGTGAGGTTTGGGTGGGAGTGGAGCTGGAAGTGGGAGATTGAGCAGATGGGAGAGACTGGGTTTCTGTGCAATAAGAGGAGCTTGTGGTTTATTGGAGAGTTTGTTGAGGGAGAATGTATTGCCTTTCTGGAGGTGGGTGACCAGGAGTTTGGATAGTTTTTTGAGGTGGAGGCTGGCATGCTGTTCCAATTTGCGGTTGGCCTGTAAAAGGATGTTCTGAACTCTAGGTGTGGATGTGGGAGTGGAAAGGTTGAGGATTTTGATCAGGGATAGGAGTTGACAGATGTGTTCATTGGCGGAGTTGAGGTATAGGTTAAGGATCAGGGGGTGAGGGCTATGGATTGTTCTGTTTGGAATTGGTATAAGGCAGGATGAAAGGATGGGTTACAGCCAGAGATGGGAACTTTCAGTGTGAGGCCCTTGGGGGTGATGCCAAATGTTAAACAAGCCTGAATGAATAAAATGTGTGACCTCAGTCTGGCTAGGGCAAAGGCATGATGGCGGAGGGAATGTAGATAAAATTTGATGGGGTCAATGTAGGGTGACATGTATAGAATGGAGAAAAAAAACTATTGGTAGAATAAGGTTGAAGGGTAAAAATAATCTAACGAATGAATAGAAGTGGAAACGTGTAGAAAAAAGATCGGAAATGTCGGAAAAACAGACGGAAAAATCGAAAAACGGGAATGGAAATAATCGCAAAGTTGCTACGAAATGCCGAAAATTGTTATGAAATGAAAACGTGTAGAAAAAAAGATTGGAAATGTCGGAAGAACAGACGGAAATATCGAAAAACGGGAATGGAAATCATCGCGAAGTTGCTACGAAATGCCGAAAATTGTTATGAAAAGCCGGAAATTGTTATGAAGTGCCAATTAAAGGTTATAGTAAATGAAGTTGTGAGATGATGTTAATGCAGTAAAATGAGAAATGTAGATGAAAGGGGGAAAAATCGAGATGCAGTTTTGAAGGCGGTATCTGCGAGAATATGAATAAAAATAATAATAATGACGTTGGTCGTTTTGTTTGGATAGGCTCGCAACTTAATATTACTGATTGTTGTACAAATTGTTGTATGTAGTCTAATTGCCTGGAGAAAATTGAATTATAAACTAAGAAGGGAGGTAAAAATAGAGTGAAAATACTATGTAGAACATAAACAGAAGGAGAATATATATATATATATATATTTCCAACCATGATTGTTTCCCTATATATATAACCGACACTGAGTGGAACCTAATTTTAATTTTGATGAGTTGCACCCTATCCTCACTATACAGAGTGGGAAAATTAAAAGTGACTTAGAGAACAGAATTCCAGGGCACAAAGACAAACTGTATGGAAGAGGAAATGCAGTACTAATGTTGCTATAGCAGATGTTTGACACTGACCACCATTTATCTAGTGACACTTGACACTTGTGGTCCCTAGTCTGTAAGTTACTGAATGTGCATCGAATGAACTGCTGGGATTGCTGTCATCTTATCTGAAATTTTTTGCTGCAGTTCTTGAAGATTCTGACTTAAGGGCTCCCCACACAAAGAAACCTCATACTGACAGATCAGGTGACCTGAATGACAAGTTAGCTCCACGATCAGACTGATCTCTGCTAACAAGTCTGTTAGGCGTGATATGCTGGTCTCTTACAGGAGGTGTTGGATTGATTTGATACTACTAAGAAGCATTTTATGGTGAACTGCAACCTCTTTTTCTTATGTGTGGGCAGGTTGTTTTTTAATGGTTTCTGACTTACTCAAAACAGATCCATTCTGACGCTATATTCAGACTAAATGTTGCATGGCTCTCTTGTCTGGCACTTTGACTCCATTAAAATTCTCAGCAAACAACCGACCATGTCATTCCCACATCTTTGTTGTAATGTAACTTTCCAAAACACTCACTCACTCGCTGCTCTACTGTTCGTACTGTCTCATTCCTTTTACTCCTTTACAATGACAGAGTCCACACCACGCTCTGAACTGTTGTAGATAACTCGGCAATTATACATGTGTTATGAACATTACAGCGTGTGATTAATGCTTATATTCATGTCCGATCATTCTGGCCACTTTTAATTGCCCTGCCCTATATTATTGATATTCCTGTCTGGACTCTTCATTGTTAATGTTAAGAGGAATTTTTACCATGTAATGGCAGAACATAGTGTTAAGCATAAAATGTGCACCTAGAGAAGTGGCCACACCAAGTTTACTGAGTTTTTACTCTGCCAATACTGGTGTATTGAAATTAGATTAAATGAAAAATGAAGATTGGGGTTTAATGTCCCACTGATATTGTGTCACGAGAGGCAGAGCTCACATTTAGATTTTTGAGGAAGGAAACTGGCTGTGTCTTTTCACAGAAATTGCCTCTTGTATTTGCCTGTAATGATTTAGGGAAATCACAAAAAACTGGAGGTGGATTTGAACCACCATCTTCCCAAATGTGAGTCCACTGTGTTACCACTGTACCATCTCACTTAGTTGAAATTAGATGGATGGGACTTACCTGTGCAACACATCCCCTGATCTTGAAATCCTTTAGACCTTTGTCTTCACTAGCACCATCCCTTAGCAACCTCTATATGTGTCTCCATGACTTCCATTTTATGCCATTCTCTACACCCACACTCTTCTCTGCAGCCTCCATCTTCCTCTGTTATGTTTTCCTTCCTCAGCTTCATTGAGTCTCACATAAAACTTCCTCTCCCTGTATATGGGCAAACTCATCATTATAACTTCCTTTGCTGCCTCTCCATGTTTTTTCTTTCTTTCGTCCATCCCATCCTTCCCCTGCCCTCTTTTTCCTGTTGCTCCTCCATCAGACACAACCCTCAGTGCAATTCAGCTGCAGCATTGGGACACTGAAACTGTGGTGTATGGGTATGTGCAATTCTCTCTCTCTCTCTCTCTCTCTCTCTCTCTCTCTCTCTCTCTCTCTCTCTCTCTCTCTGTGCGTGTGTGTGTGTGTGTGTGTGTGTGAGAGAGAGAGAGAGAGAGAGAGAGAGAGAGAGAGAGAGAGAGTCAATTAATTAGCTCTGAGGAAGATGTTATCCATTATAGGAAAGATTAGCAATGTTTGGAATCTTGTTTATGTGACTGTTGATTACTCAATGCCCTCATAATGATAATATGCTTGAGAACCATTTTACCAGTGACAAAGGCTTCCACACATCCATTGTTTATGGGTGATAATTTTATATTTTGTTTCTCATTTTTGATTGAAATGGATTTTATACTTTTTAAATTATTTCTACAGTGAAACATTCAAAATATTGCATTAAAAATCATATTTGTGATTGAAACATCACACTGCTCCAGTCAGTATGATTGTTACTATTCCTTTCAGGGTCATGGAAAGCATAAACCTAATGAACAAAGTAAATCAGGCAGCGGTGAGAGAAATAAGAATCCAAATTACAAGAAATCTGAAAAGAAAAGGGGAAAACACAAGAGAGTTGAAACAAAACCAGAAAAACAAAATAATAAAGGAGAAAAGAAACGTAGAAAGTAGCTCAATTATTACTGAATGGTAAACAACATAAAACTTGTGATTTTATTGTCATTGATAAATTATTTAATATGAAATTGAACTCCGTTAAAGGATGATAACTTAATATGGTTTGAGATTGGACACAGTAAAACTCTTTGTGGCCCATGCTGTTAAAAATAAGGTAGTTGTTTATGAAGACATTTAGTACTCCAGATAGCAAACAAACTACATAGTTTCTATTGAACTGAGATGATTAGTGAGAGACACTGATACATATGTGTATGGCTTAAGAACAATTGTTTCGTTTACTGCAGTTGCAAGGGTGTTTTACCCAGAAAAACCATTGTTAAGTGAAAACAATTCATTTTCATTACTTGTCCAGTCAGAAGTGTAATATTTATAATCGGAAGTTAAAATTAATTTTCTGAGATTCAGAAGATTTTTATTACTATTTTGGTGCCTTCAGTTTAGTTGATATTCTTGTTCCCTCTATCTGTGCCATAAAATAAGCATATGAGTGTGACAGCGTTGCAACATTTAGCATAGAAGAATATCATCTAAGCAAAGCAAAGGATGGGGAACAAGATAGTGCGTCTAGGGTGAAGTCTCCTGTATGCCAGGTGGAGGAAGGTCTTGCATAGTGTGACTGCTGCAAGAGATCTTTACTCTGCTTCCATCTTCTTCAGATGTCTGGGAAGATAACTAAAGAGCTAAGTTTATGAAAAATTGAGACACTTCTTTTAACTTCCTCTCAAAACTAAAGATCAGTTACAACTGTTACAGGAAAAGTGAACATATGTAACTAAAAGATATTTATAAAGCACAATATTATATCTATTAACCTTACTTTTGTTTACCAGTATATCATATCTTTAGTTCCTTTTCATTACTATTATAAAAAACAAAAATTCCTAATTTTGTAGTCCAAGCACTGTTGACGATGTCCTCGTGACTAGTCTGATGCTATGTAGAAATCAAAAGTTGCCTGAAAAGTATATCCAGGTAGATAATGTTTTACTTTTGAAAAAGTGACTAATATGGTTGGTGGGTAGGTGGGTGGGGGTAAACTGACAGATCTCTCTCTCTCTCTCTCTCTCTCTCTCTCTCTCTCTCTCTCTCTCTCTCTCTCTCTCTCTCTCCTTCTGTGTGTTTGTGTGTGTGTGTGTGTGTGTGAGAGAGAGAGAGAGAGAGAGAGAGAAGAGGTGTATTTTGAGACACTTTTTAGTTTATATGGACATGAGATGGCATTGATAATCAACAGTTACTGGAACAGAATGCAGATCACGGAAGATCAATGCAGGTTATATCGATTCAAATTAGTGCAGGCATTTTATTAATAATAATAATAATAAATTAGAAGTGTAAAAGAACCTCAACAGAGGTGGGTGGATTTTCTATGTCTTATAGACAACAGAGGGAAAGCAGTGCTGAAAATGCTACACATTCTTTAGACTTTTATTTTACGGGTAACATCTTTATTTATGTTGGTCAAATACAATCTGATTCTTTTATTGTGTGATTTAGGGACACCTTGTATGTGTGAATGTAATGACTCAATTTTTTTAGCAGATTCTGTACATTATTGTATAAAGCACAGGAATTTCAGTGTCACAGTATTATGGACGTGAGATATAAATGGAGTATACTAAGGTTCTTATGTTCACTGCGTATCATTCAAGTCTGATACCTAAGGAGGCAGTAGAGATCCATTTCTACTCAACTTGCTATAAAAAAGACAATATGTATTTATCATCATGAAAGAAGAGCGATCCCTGTAAATA
This sequence comes from Locusta migratoria, assembly GCA_026315105.1. NCBI lineage: Eukaryota > Metazoa > Arthropoda > Insecta > Orthoptera > Acrididae > Locusta > Locusta migratoria. Next base: position 253,135,733 of record CM048751.1, read on the forward strand.
TAAAGCAATCCATACCATTCTTATCCTTCAGAATGTATGACTTATATTTCAAAATTGTATGGGATCTCAGCTGAAGTCATGTGTCTCATTTTGTCTGAATCGTGTTTGTTATGCATCTTTACATTGGAGTGTTGACTCCATGAGGAAACGTCATAGCCCACGGTGGAATAGCCGAGCGGTCAAATGTGCCTTGCCGTGAAAGGTGCGGTTGCTCGCCGTTGGAGGTTCGAGTCCTCCCTGGGGCATGGTTGTGTGGGTTGTCGTTGGGTTAGTTTACCTTAGTTTAAGTAGTTTTTAAGGTATGGACTGATGACCACACACAATGGTTCAATAGATTTACAAACATTTCATTTTTTGAAACTTCGTAGTTGTGACATCAAATATGAGATATTTCGAACTGTTAAGAATCTCCTTAACTGATTAACAGTATAGAAAGGCTCTTGAGACTTCTTGCCTCCTCCTACTTTCTGCAGGCTGAGAGGGATTACTGCAGTTCACAAAGATTTGTATAAATATTTCCTCTGTGGTAATTAGCTCCCATTACCCAACAAAGAGTAAAGAAACTTCATATAATGATCACTGCTTCTTATTAACACAAAAACACCAGAGAGCTCAGTAAGTTGAAGATAAAAAGTAACTGTTATTCCATCATTTACATTGGTCCACTATCAATAGCACACCTCAAAATACTCAAATAGGAACAAGTCAGAAAAATGCCTTTTATCAATAAACTCTTTTTACAAACTTGTCTCACAGTACAAGTTTCCAGATTAATATAGAAGTGTCTTCCTTCAACACACTTTCTGTTAAGATACATATCTCTTATATATGATTAAAAATTCCTTTGTTTTATCAGCTAGTATTGTTCCTTATGATCTTCACTGAACATGCACATTTATCCCATTGTGCTGGTGGCACGGCCCATATCTGCGCACTCTCTGATCTGCATAAATGATCGCAATGGTGTGTGCACTGCATGTGACTGACTAGTTACTAAACTAAATACTACTAAACATATTTAACTGAAAACACATCTCAATGATGACATCCTTTCCTTGCATGGCCAAGTACCTAGAGCTACCTGCTATTTTGCAAGGTCTCTGCTGAGTAACACTTAATTTACTTTAGTTGCACCACATCAGAAGATAGTTTCTTAAAAGAATAAGAAGCGAAAATATGCTAAATAAGCCCACACTGTTGTCAGATTGGCTGAACTGAGCTTTTTTATTAGTGCATATGCTGTTTTCACTCCATTTTAATGTGTTATCCAACTATAGAATTTTATTCTGTATGCATCACTTGTTTAACCATTTACAGACATGTTGATACAGCGTCTGCTGCAGAAAATAAATTTCTGTGCTTTATTAATGGACTGTTCAATGCTTTTTCCAATCCCTCCATCTTTGGTTTAAAAATTCTACATATAATAGGGAGACAGTCAATTTCCAGAAGTTTACACAACAAAAAACTAGTTGTGAGCTAAGCAATGTTTTTAATTTTGTAATTTTCACAATTTAAAAAAAAGAAATATATATAAAATAGATGAAGATTAGTTACCAGGCGAAGGAGCACAGGAAGTGATAGTAGCACAAATTAATAAATTCACACACACACACACACACACACACACACACACACACACACACACACACACAAACGCTAGCTTTCGCAGCCTCGCTACTTTTTCAGGCAGAAGGGAAGGAGAGGAAAAAGGAAATGATGAGGGTTTTAAGGGTAAGGAGTCATTCCAATCCCGGGACAGGAAAGACTTACCTTGGGGGAAAAAAAGAAGGGTAAACAGATCACACGCACCCGCACATATACACAAACGTAAGCACACGTAGGCAGACGTACTGTAGAAACCAAAGAAGTTGGACCATATATATATATATATATATATAAAATAGAGAAGAGATGACTTACCAAAAGGACCGGCTCGTCGATAGAAACAAATAGATAAATAAAATCACACACAAACACACATACAAGCTTTCGCTACCACTGGCAGCTTCTTCAGGAAAAAAGAGGAAAAATGGATAGGAAAAAGGGAAGGATATGGGTTTTAAGGAAGTGGAAAAGGAGTCATTCCAATCCCAGGAGTGGAAGGACTTACCCTAGGGGAAAAAAAGGAAGGTAAATAAACACACACACACACACACACACACAAACGCTAGCTTTTGCAGCCTAGCTGCTTCATCAGGCAGAAGGGAAGGAGAGGGAAAAGGAAATGATGAGGGTTTTAAGGAAGGGGGTAAGGAGCCATTCCAATCCCGGGAGAGGAAAGACTTACCTTGGGGGAAAAAATGGAGGGTAAACAAATGCACACACACCTACACATTCACACAGACACAAGTACACCTAGGCAAACATACTGTAGAAAGCAAAGAAAGAAATATATATGAAACTATAAAGCAGATTCTAAGAAAAACAGCAATTACATCAAGATACTAATAAACTGAATTTTATGTAATCTCATTATTCATCCTCCACACAGACTCTTAAAAACTATATCTCATCCAAAACTCCTGTGTGTGTGGGGGGGGGGGGGGGGGTGAAAGAATTTTTCCTCATCAGCTAAACTTTGGCTCAGCAGAAAGACCACACATCAACTCAAACAAAAGTCTCACAGTTTTGAAGGCTCAGTGCATTGATAGCACATTAGCTTTGTATATATCGTTCAACTTATGCAAAGCACAGGCTCGTTGACACAAAAACACAAATTAAAAAACACTCAAACATTCAAGATTCCACAACCGTTGGCCGCTTCATCAGGAAAAGAGGAAGGAAGGAGGGGAAAAAGGGAAAGATGCTGGGTTTAAGGTAGTGGATGAGGAGTCATTCCAATCCTGGGAGTGGAAGGAGCTACCTTAAGGTAAAAAAGGAAAGGTAAACAAGCGTGCGCGTGCACACACACACACACACGCACACACATACATACACGTGCAAACACACCAAGGCAGATATTTGCAGAAGGCAAAGAAGTTGGACAGAGATACCACTTGAGGCAGAGGCTCTGTCCAGAGAACCGAGGCAAGGATGTTATAGAATGGTGAGCGGGAATTTGAATTTAGCGGAGGTTGAGACCAGGTGGGCAATGGGATGAGAGACTATGCTGAAGTGCAAGTTCCCACCTCCGGAGTTCTGAAAGATTGGTGTCGGTGGGAAGTATCCTTATAACTCGGACGGTGTAACACTGTGCTAAGATGTGCTGGCCATGCACCAAGGCATGTTTAGCCACCGGGTGACCCTCATTACCAACAAACACTGTCTGCCTGTGACCGTTCATGCGAATGGACAGTTTGTTGCTGGTCATTCCCACATAGAAAGCTTCACAGTGCAGGCATGTCAGTTGGTAAATCATGTGGGTGCTATCGCAAGTGGCTCTGCCCTTGATCGTGTACACCTTCTGGCTTACGGGACTGGAGTAAGTGGTGGTGGGAGGATGCAAAAAATGTTCAAATGTTTGTTAAGCTTAAGGGACTTAACTATGGGGTCATCAGTCCCGAAACTTACAACTACTTATGAACTAGGACGGCACAAATATCCATGCCCGAGGGGGGATTCGAACCTCCGACCGTAGTGGCCGTGCTGACCGTGACTGGAGCGCCTCAGTCACCTCGGCCACCGCGGCCGGCGGGAGGATGCATAGGACAGGTTTTACAATGGGGGTGGTGACATGGGTAGGAGCCGGAGGGTATGGAAGGTGGTTTGGGAATTTCATAGGGATGGCCTAGGAGGCTACAAAGGTTAGGTGGGTGGCGGAAAGACACTCTTGGTGGAGAGGGAAGGATGTCATAAAGGACCTAAACTACATATTTATATAAAAGCTGCTGAGGAGAAGGGGCAAATGACACTCCCCTCCCCCCCTCCGCGGATTTGCCTATGGATGGCTGTCTTTGAAAATAAACAAATGACACTGATGTCATCTGTATTTACAGTACTCTTGACCAGATGATAGAACTGGGTGAATAAAACTTTCATGTCTTTCCATTGTTCTAAATGGATTAGTCCACAGTGGTGACACAAGTTTTGACGGTCTTCAACTACCTTGTGTTTTGTGTGAGGCAGATTATTGCATTTTTCAGTTCTACTGATGTGGACACATCATTTAGGTGGAAAACCAGTCATCTGGTTACAGTAAATATTCAGCACTGAAATCTCTGTGTAGTTTGAAAATATGGCATATCTTGGAAATGACATCTACATGCATACTCCACAATCCACTCAAAGGTGCGAGGCTGAGGGTACTCAGTACCACTACAATTCCTCGCTCCCAAGTCTCCAACCTGTCGGGTGACTCCCTGGCACTTTCAACTTCCACTCAATTTATCCCACTATGTGACTTGAGATTTTTCAATAATTAAGTAGCTTCGGCTGCAATTCACTGTTTTCCCGTCTTTATTTCAACACCACTATTTTACATGGATGCCTGCACCTAACCCGCTCCTTTCCTGAGCAGGGAGCTTGTCTGTTGTTTTACAGTTGTCTTTGTGGTGAGTTATAACCAATCCCCATTTTGTTGAATTCCATCCTGGATTTTTATTGTTAATATTATCTACATTTTGATTAAATTTGTTCCACTTGTACCTTTATACAAATAAGTACAGAATGTAAATGTATGATCAGCTAGCTAATCACAATTAAACTCACCATCAGTAAAAGAAAACTTGCCCTTGCAAGGGATTGCCAAATAAATGCTCATTCCATCTCTTTGATTATCCAGGGCAGTTTCAGAAAGGTGATAGTTTCACCCTTATTCTTTTATTTGCCATATGTTAGTGTCTTCTGACAACTCCAATATATTCATGTAAAAGATACATTTCTGATCTCATGTTGACTAATAAGGCAAACAGCAACCTAATCTCACGTGTGGGATATTGTAGTAACTTTTTTTGTATATTCATTACAAACACTACAACAGCATCCTCCAGTTACTGTACAGCTTTATTCATACCAAGAGACTTTTCAGGCTTTCACCAATCTTCAGTTCACATAAATTTATATCTGCATTTTTATTGGATGCTTTTTGAAAATGGCACTGCCTTTTGTAGTTACTTTTCTGCTACACACAGTCATGAGAGTGCCGTGCTGTTAGGGTAAACATAAAAGTTTTTATGTTATGCATACAAATATAGAAAAAGGCGTGCATAGAACAAAAGGCGAATTTGATCTTAGAAATTAAGTCAATAAAAACATTATCTTAATGATCTTGACATAAATAAAGCTATAAAATAATAATGCTAGGGTGCTGTATCTTTTCAACCAATTAAATCCTCAGCCACAGATCTCAAACCAGTATAATGTAAATAAATTAATGCAAAACACATTTCAGCATTTAAATGTCCCCATTTTTATTTCAGGACATGTGCGAGTCATCAAAACAGAAGCCTACCAGTAATGTACGATTTCAGAATGCTGAGAAGCCAGTAGCTGACATTGAACCACAGACAGCAATTTTGTGCCTTTGTACTGCAGATGGTTCAATTGACTCAACACTGGAGTCTTTGGACAGGAAGTTCAGAATTATGACACAATATCAGAACATGGAGAAAAAGCTTGGAAATATTCTTGAAATATCGAAAAATAATTATCTCATTTTCCTTTTAATTGTTAAAGAGAAAAAGAGTAGTCTACTTTCATTTTTAGCACTTGGAAAATGTGTGCGACAAGCCTGTAAGTTGATTGACAAGAAACAATTCTACTATGTTGCAGTTGAATCATTTGATGACAAAAATGATCCATTTTTATTTGAGAGGGTCGTAACTGTAATAAAGACTTACCTTGATACAAAATGGGGAAAAGAGTTATGGTTATGTTGCCCTAAAAGAGACCCATGGAAATAAAGTGACTGGCCAGCATAATGCTCCAGTATATTTTATTATTCTTGATAATTATCTTATTTGCACATGTGAATGTAAAATAAATGTTTTTTTGAAATAAATGTGATTTTAGTATATTTTTGTTATATCATTTTCAACCAAATGAAGATATCCCACACTAATAATATTGACATCATGTATTTGTTCTATAAAATATTTAAGTGGTTTGATGTGCCTATCTGTCTAGTCTGGATTGTGCAGGCCTTTTTTCTTCTGTGCAACTGTATCCAACTACAGCCATTTGAACCTGCATACTGCTGTCAATCCTTGGTCTCCCTGTACAGTTTTTACCCACTTGCACACTTCCACCTATTACTGAATTGCCAGGTTCCTGGTGCCTCAGAATTTGTCGTATCAAACAATACCTTCTTTTAATCAACTTGCGTCACAAATTTCTATAAGTGCCTCCCCCTCCAAAATAATAATAATTATTATTATTATTAAAAAGAGGGAGAGAAAGGAAAAAAATTCTGATTTTGGTTCAGCTGATCAGATCTTACGATTCTCTCAGAAACTTGTCAGTCCCACTGCACATGAGAAAATAATTGTGGAACACTGAAGTAGAAAGTTATTTTCTGCACCAGTAATTTATGGCAGAAAGATAAATTAGACTCCCTGGGAAGAATGATGTTCATTGCAACCAGGGACAGATGCAGGACGGCCTGCTGGGGTGGGGGGTTGAAAGAATTTTTCATCTTCAGCTAACTTTGGCTCAGTACAAAAACTCTAGTACTGGCCACCCCTTTTGTACCACACACCCAATCAAACAAGAGTCTCACAGATTTGAAGACTCAGTGCAGTGATACCATACTGGGGGAGGGGGGGGCAACGACCCATTGCCCCACCCTTGGGTCCGCCTATGATTGCAACTACTAAACATCTCAGAGCCTACCCTGGGGAGTCTATAGTTATCTGTTCTGACTTCCTGAGTGGTGTGCAAGCCCTCGGCAAGTGTTTTCCAAAACACCCTTTGATGCGATCAATTCAGGAGTCTGTTTCCAGTCTTGTTTGTTCTGGTCGCTCTGTGGCCTTTGTTTGGACCCAGGGCTACATCGCCATTTCTGGAAACGAATGTTTGGATCAGCTGGCTAAGCAGGCTACTACCTCCAGTCTGTTGGATATGTTTGGATCAGCTGGCTAAGCAGGCTACTACCTCCAGTCTGTTGGATATTGGTCTTCCAGAGAACAATCTCCAACCGGCTCAACCATACAAGCTCCATGCAGTGAAACTATCTATGGCCACATGGAAGTCCTCAACTGCAGTCATCTCATAGAGAATTGGTTGTTATCTGTCACCTGTGAATTGGCCACATGTGACTGACACATGGCTACCTTCTTCGGCAGGAGGACGTGCCACAGTGTGGCTGTCACCTCCTTGACAGTGGTCCACATTCTAGTTGACTGTCCACTTTTAGTTGCCTTGCGACAATCTTTTAATCTGCCAGATGGGACGCCACAAGCCAGTACCGGACTCAGTATTCAGCTGGACTTCGAGGACCTCACTCAGCAACTAGCTCTAGCATCTTCAAGTTAGGAAGTGATAATTAGCCAACGTCAATCGCCAAACTATTATTCAAGTTAGGCCTAGCCTCCACAGACGAAACCTGGGAAAGAATCACTCTCCATGCTCATGAGAGATATGTATGTTTTAACATCAATGCTGTATATAGTGTGCCACTAATAAATTAGTTATGTTGCAGAGTTTGGCTACTTCAATTTACGCCTCCCTACTCCATCCTACTCAGTGTACCAATCATTGTGTCCTTTGCTTCGGTGCATGACACAACAACAAGTACTTTATATCTGTTACTGTTAGTATGGGATTATCTGGGTCAGTAAATAATGCCATTGAATATTTGAAACTAGCATTTACAAATAACTTCAGGTACATGAATATGTCACTGACTTCACCACAAGAAATAACTTCCACAATAAAATCTTTAAAAACAAAGCATTCTAGTGGTTACGATAAAATATCAATGAAATTAATTAAAGCATGTTCCTGTGAATTTAGCACAATTTTAAGTTATTTGTGTAACCAGTCTATTATATCTGGAACATTTCCTGATTGGCTAAAATATGTGGATATTAAACCTCTATTCAAGAAAGGGGATAAAGAGATACCATCAAACTACAGACCTATTTCACTTTTGCCTGCATTCTCAAAAATTCTAGAAAAGGTAATGTACAAGCAACTTCTCAATCACCTGACCATGAATGAAATATTGTCCAGAACAGAGTTTGGATTTCTAAAAGGTTTCGATATTGAGAAGGCTATTTACACCTACAGTGAGAATGTACGTAATTCATTAGATAATAAATTGCAAGCAGCAGGTGTTTTCTGTGATTTGTCAAAGGCATTTGATTGTGTGAACAATAACATCCTTTAAATTAGAATTCTATGGTGTCACTGGAAATGCTGTAAAATGGTTCAAGTCGTACCTCACTAACAGGAAACAAAGGGTGTCAGTGCAAGTTACTAGTGAATTAAGCCAACAGTCATCGGATTGGGAAGAAATCGGATTGGGAATCCATCTTGGGCCATTACTTTTTCTTGTATACTTTAATGACCTCTCATCTGTTACACTACGAGAAACAGAGTTTGTTTTGTTTGCAGATGATATAAGTATTGCAATAAAAAGTATGTCAAGCATAGTTATAGAAGGTCTGCTAATGATTTTTTCATGAACATTAATAAATAGTTTAAACCCGACTCTTTGTCATTAAACTTTGAAAAGACACACTACATGCAGTTCAGAACATGTAAGAGATTTCCTGCCAGCAGATGCATTAAGTATGAAGAAGAGCCAGATAGAAGAGGTTGACAGTATTAAATTCCTGGGATTACAGTTTGATAATAAATTCAGTTGGGAGGAGCACACCACAGAACTGCAGAAACGACTCAACAAATCTGTATTTTCAGTACAAGTGTTATCAGACATAAAAATAAAAAAGCTTGCATACTTTGCTTACTTTCATTCCATAATGTCATATGGTATAATATTTTGGGGTAACTCTTCAAGTCAGTCAAAAGTCTTCAGAGTCCAAAAGTGTGTAATACATATTATTTGTGGAGTAAATTCACGGACGTCTTTCAGAAGCCTCTTCAAAGAACTGGGAATATTAACTACTGCCTCTCACTATATTTATTCCTTAATGGAATTTGTCATAAATAATATATCCCTTATCCCAACAAACAGTTCAGTTGATACATACAATACTAGGAACAAAAATGATCTACACAAGGACTTAAAAGCACTTACTTTAGTACAAAAAGGGGTCCACTACTCAGGAACATACATTTTCAATAATTTACCATCAAGTATGAAAGACTTTCTAGTGGCCAACTCCTTCTACTCACTTAGTGAATATCTAAATTGTACCAAATGATGCATGTATACATATTCATACTATATTGTTGTTGTTGTTATGGTCTTCAGTCCAGAGACTGGTTTGATGCAGCTCTCCACCCTACTCTATCCTGAGCAAGCCTCTTCATCTCCTCATAAGAACGGCAACCCACATCCATTTGAATCTGCTTACTATACGCGTCTCGTGGTCTCCCTCTGAGATTTTTACCCAACACACTTCCCTCCAATGCTAAATTTACGATTCCCCGATGTCTAAGAATGTGTCCTACCAAGCGATCTCTTCTTTTAGTCAAGGTATGTCAAAAATTCCTTTTCTCACCAATTCTATTCAGTACCTCTATATTAGTTATGCGATCTACCCACCTAATATTCAACATTCTTCTGTAGCACCACATTTCAAAAGCCTCTATTCTCTTCCTGTCCGCACTGCTTATCGTCCATGTCTCACTCCCATACAAGGCAACACTCCACACAAATGCCTTCAGAAAAGACTTCCTTACACTTAAATTAATTTTCGATGTTAGCAAACTTCTCTTTTTCAAAAATGCTTTTCTTCCTATTGCCATTCTGCATTTTATATCCTCTGTACTGCGACCGTCATATGTTATTTTGCTACCCAAGTAACAAAACTCATCTACCACCTTCATTGTTTCGTTACCTAATCTAATTCCTTCAGCATCACCTGATTTTCTAAGACCACATTCCATTATTTTTGTTTTGCTCTTGTTAATGTTCATTTTATACACTCTCTTCAACACACTGTCCATTCCATTCAACTGCTATTCCAGGCCCTTTGCTGTCTCTGACAGAATTACAATGTCATCAGCAAAACGCAATGTTTTTATTTCTTCCCCCTGAACTTTAATCCCTATTCCATATTTTTCCTTGATTTCCTTAACCGCCTGCTCGATGTACAAATTGAATAACATCGGAGAAAGGCTACAACCCTGTCTTACACCCTTCCCAACTAATGCTTCCCTTTCATGCCCTTCAAGTTTAATAACTGCGGTCTGGCTTTTGTACAAGTTGTAAATAATTCTCCTTTCCCTGTATTTTACCCCCGCTGACTTCAGAATTTGAAAGAGTGTATTCCAGTCAACACTGTCAAAAGCTTTCTCTAAATCTACAAAAGCTAAAAATGTAGGTTTGCCTTTCCTTAATCGATCTTCTAAGATAAGATGTAAAGTCAGTATTGCCTCCCGGGTTCCTACGTTCCTCCTGAATCCAAACTGATCGTCCCCGAGGTCAGCTTCGACTAGCTTTTCCATTCTCCTGTAGATAATTTGTGTTAAAATTTTGCAAGCATGACTTATCAAACTGATGGTTCTGTAATTTTCACATCTATCTGCGCCTGATTTCTTTGGAATGGGGATTATTACATTTTTCTTAAAGTCTGAGGGTATTTCGCCTGTCTCATACATCTTACACACCAGTTCAAATAGTTTGGTCATGGCTGGCTCTCCCAGAGACTTTAGTAGCTCTGAGGGAATGTCATCTACTCCCGGGGCCTTGTTGTGACCTAGGTCTTTCAGGGATCTATCAAATTCATCTCTCAGTATTGTATCTCCTATGTCATCTTGATCTACTTCCTCTTCCCTTCCTACAACATTGTCTCTAACTTCATTTCCTTTGTAGAGCTCCTCTATGTACTCTTTCCACCTTTCTGCTTTCCCTTCTTTGCTGAGAACAGGTTTTCCATCTGAGTTCTTGATATTTGTAGAACTGCTTTTCTTGTCCCCAAATGTTTCTTTTATTTTCCTGTAGGCAGTATCTACTTTTCCCCTTCTTATACATTCTTCTACAGATTTGCATTTGGCTTCTAGCCACTCCTGCTTAGCCATTTTGCACTTCCTGTCAATCTCATTTCTTAGTCGTCTGTACTCCATTTTGCCTGTTTCATTTACTGCATTTTTATATTTTCTCCTTTCATCAATTAACTGTAGTATTTCCTGTGATATCCAAGGATTTTTTGCAGGTCTTGCCTTTCTACCTATTTTGTCCTCTGCTACCTTCACTATCTCATCTCTCAATGCTACCCATTCCTCTTCTACAGTTCTATTTCCCCTCGTTTCTGTCAATTGTTGCCTAAAGCTCCCTCTGAAATTCTTAAGAATTTCAGGGTCCCTCAATTTATCCAAGTCCCATCTCCTTATTTTCCTACCTTTCTGCAGTTTTTTCAGTTTCAGCCTACAGTTCATGACCAATACGTTATGGTCAGAGTCTACATCTGCCCCTGGGTATGCCTTACAGTTTAAAACCTGGTTCCGGAATCTATGTTTTACCATACTATATTAGTATCATTATATTACCAGCTAAAAAAAAAAGAAGGAAAAAATGTATGTATTTGTATTTATGTATTTATATTATTAGTATTATCTATTATTCAGCTTGTAATTTTTGTTTCTTGACATGTTCCACATCCACGAGGATCTCTTCAACATGGATATACAGAACGTAAAACAAATCTAATCTTTAAGTTGCTGCATAAAATAAAATTATAAAAAGAGAAGTGAACCGAATAATGCTGAGTGTGGGATGGGGGAGGGTCAGTGGCAGTGTGTCCTATGTCTTTACTGGTTCAGTGAACTCCTGTGAAAAATACCTTTTCATGAAAAAGAGTAAATAAATTAAAAAGTGTTTTTAAAGTATCATTCTTCTATCAGACCCTCATTTTATGCACATTAAAAGAATTCTTACAATATAGTAATAAGACAGTTTACAGCTCACCATAAAGACATGACAATAAGCCAAGAAAGGCAAACACATACTACACTTTCAGCTATCCCTTCTTCAAAAATAGGATCAGTCACACAACTTTCATCACCGGCTGCTGCACTTCAAATCATGCTCTGTGGTGTGGAGTGGGAGAGGGGAGGATAGGAAGGTTGCATCACAGTGATGGGGATGGATACAGCACATCCTTCCAGAGTATGTACGTATTAGATGGGAGGAACGAGATGCAGCTTAGGGATGGAGTGGAGAGGCGGGTGAATAGAGGAAAATAAAATAAAATTAATGCACATACACACACACATACAGCACTCAAAATAGGAGACATTAGGATACACAGGTGGGAATTGTAGGGTGTAGAGAAAGGGGTAGTTATCATAAGTTACGGCCTGGATAATTTCAGAATCAGAGAATGTACTGTAGGGATAACTGCCATCTGTTAACTTCTGAAAAGCATGTGGTGGGTGGGAGGAACCAGATGGACCGGGTTGTCAAGCAACCATTGAAATCAAGCGCATGCTCAGCTGAATGTTGTGCCACAGGATGGTCCACCTTGGTTTTAGCCACAGTTTGGCAGTGGCCATTCATTCTAATGGACAGCTGGTTACTCATCATGCCAATATAGAAAGCTGCACAGTGATTCCAACACAGCTGGTAAATTACATGGCTGCTCTCACAGGTGTCCTGGCCTCTGACGGTAGTATAACCTATGACAGGACTGGAATAGGAAGTGCTGGGTGGGTGCATTGGACAGATCTTGCAGCAGGGTCTTCCACAAGGATATGATCGCTGTGGCAGTGGGGTGGCATAGAGATAGACTAGGATGTTATGGAGGTTGGGAGGGCGATGGAACACCACTTTAGTAGAGGTGGGAATGGTCTGGGGCAGGATGTCACTCATTTCTGGGCATGAGGACAGAAAATCAAAAGCTTGGTGAAGGATGGAATTTATTTTTTAGAGTCTAGGGTAGTGCTGGGTGACAAGGGAGTGCTTTTTTTGTGGTTGGTTGTAGAGGGAGGATTTGGGATGTGTGGGGATATGGCACAGAATATCTGTTTATGGAATAGTTCTGTGTGGTATTTTGAGTCTGCAAACGCCTTTGTGAGATTCTCAGCATATTGAGAAAGGGAATTCTTGTCACTGCAGATGTGCCATCCACGAATGACCAGGCTGTAAGAGAGGGATTTTTGACATGGAAGGGATGGCAACTGTTCAGCTGAATGGAGGGTGCCTGACAGATAAGACTTGGGTACCCAACATTAGATCACATAATAAAAACCAGCTGCACAAATAAAACCTAAAACACAGTGAACCATAGCAGCATTGTCTCCTAGCATAAAAGAAAGTGCATCTGGCAGATTAAAAGATTGTCGCAAGGCAACTAAAAGTGGACAGTCAACTAGAATGTGGACCATCGTCAAGGAGGTGACAGCCACACTGTGGCACGTCCTCCTGCCGAAGAAGGTAGCCATGTGTCAGTCACGTGTGGCCAATTCACAGGTGACAGATAACAACCGATTCTCTACAAGATGACTGCAGTGAGGACTTCCTTGTGACCATAGATAGTTTCACTGCATGGAGCTTGTTTGGTTGAGCTGGTTGGAGATTGTTCTCTGGAAGACCAATATCCAACAGACTGGAGGTAGTAGCCTGCTTCGCCAGCTGATCCAAACATTCGTTTCCAGGAATGGCTGGGTCCAAACAAAGGCCACAAAGTGACCAGACCAAACAAGACTGGAAACAGACTCCTGAACTGATCGCATCAAAGGGTGTTTTGGCAAACACTTGCCGAGGGCTTGCAAGCCACTCAGTAAGTCAGAACAGATAACAATAGACTCCCCAGGGCAGGCTCTGAGATGTTCAAGTGCCCAAAAGACGGCAACCAATTCCACAGTGAACACGCTACTCCCATAGGGCAGTGAATGCTGTTCAATATGCTCATGTTGGTCATAAGCACAGCCAGCATGGCCCTCGACTATGAAACCATCCATGTACACAACTTCCATGCACAGAATGATTCCAAAACTGCCTGAAACTGGCGATGGAGATTCAGTGGTGCAACAGAGGCTTTCGAGTCATGCGACAGGTCCAGACAAAGTTGCAGACCAGGAAGGGACCAAGGAGTGGTACAGCAACGGGAGTGAAAAGTAGGAGGGATGGGAAGGGACTCGAGCAATGACAGGAGGGAACAAACATGAACAGTGATCGGAAGACCAGACCTCAGCCGTCATCGTGGAGATGGGAGTGCAGCAGCTGGGAAATAAGCCTGCAATTTGGGTGGTGAGGTGATGCATGAACATGGGCAGCATATGAGGATAATAACTGCTGCCGGCGAAATCGCAGGGGAAGGACTCCAGCTTCAGCAAGGAAGCTTGCCACTGGACTTGTCCAAAAGGCCCCTGTCATTAAACAGATGCCAGTGTGGAGTATTGGGTCCAAGACCCACAATGCAGATGAGGCTGCTGAATCATACACAAAGCTCCTGTAGTCTAGGCGTGATTGAATCAGTGCCCTGTAGAGCTGCAAAAGACTTCGACGGGTGGCTCCCCAACCAGTGTGGCTGAGGCAGCGTAGAATATTGAGTTACCTTCAGCACTTCTGCTCGAGCTGACAAAGGTGGGGCACCCAATTGAGCCGGCTTTCAAAGAGCATGCCGAGAAATAGGTGAGTCTCTTCAACACAAAGAACTGTATCATACAGTTAAAGCTCTGGGTGCAAATGGACAGCTCAGTGGCGGCAGAAGTGCATAACCCAGGTTTTCGACAGAGAAAACTGGAACCCATGGGTTGAGGCCCAGGACTGTGCCTTTCAAATGGCTCCCTGCAGACGCCTTTCAGCTACACCAATACTAGCTGAGCTGAAGTATAAGCAGAAGTCATCAGCAAACAAGGAGGAAGAAACCGATGTCCCCACCACCTCAGCCAGACCATTGATGGCAATTAAAAAGAGAGGGATACTAAGGACGGAGCCCTGCAGGACACCGTTCTCCTGGACTTTGGGGCAGATGAGGGAAGTACTAACTCGTTTCCAAAAAGAGTGGAAAGAAAGAAAGTTTTGAATAAAAAGTGGAAGCGGACCCCTCAAGCCCCAACCATGCAGTGTAGCCGGAATACGGTTGCACCAAATGGTGTCATATGCCTTCCTGAGGTCGAAAAAGATGGCAACAAGGTGCTCACGCCTGCTAAATGCCGTACGACTGGCAGACTCCAGAGCCACTAAGTTAACAACAGTGGTGCGGCCGTGGTGGAAACCCCCCTGATATGGGGACAACAGACCCCAATGTTCAAGTATCCACATGAGCTGCCAACTCACCATATGCTCGAATAGCTTGCAGAGAATGTTGGTGAGGCTGATTGGACAGTAAGTATCAGCCATCTGTGGATCAGCACCAGGTTTGATCACTGGAATAATGATGCTCCCTCGCCATTGTGATGGGAAAGCCCCCTCTGCCCACAGATGGTTAAATAGGGCAAGAAGCTGGTGTTGGAACTCTACAGAAATATGTCGGATGAACTGGCTGTTGATCCTATCTCGTCCCAGAGAGGTATTGGGACATGTCGCAAGGGCAGTTTGGAATTCCCATTAACTGAAAGCGGAATTGTATGTTTCTTCTCGGCGTGTATGAAAGGACAGCTGTCACTGTTCAACCCGCTCTTTCAGTGTCTGGAAGTCTGCACTGAAAGCTGCAGTTGCAGAGGTGCGAGCATAATGCTCCGCCATGTGCTCAGAAATAGAAGTCGGGTCTGTGCATAGGTTACCCTGGATGTGTAAGCTGGGGATTGCTGCTAGTGGAGGGTTCCCAAAAAGGCCCCTAACCTGGGGCCACACCCGAAATGCGGAGGCACGAGAGCCAAAGCTGCTTACATACTTCTCCCAACAGTCCCGCTTACTCTGCCGGATGAGCTGTTGAGCTCGGGCCTAGAGCTGTTTGAAAGCTATGAGGTTTTCTACAGTGGGTTGGCGACGATGGAAATGGAGCGCCCGGCGATGATCCAGGATGATCTCAGCGATTTCTGGCGTCCACCATGGCATGAGAGCCAGAAGTGGTGGGAACAGTTCCCTCAGTGGCAGAAACTATGGCACCAGTGACCTGGTGAACCACCATGTCCACATCGGCTAGCAGTTGAACACGAATCGTAGCAGCTGAGGTGTAGTGTTGCCAATTGGCTCAACAAAGAGACCATTGAGGTGGGCAGCCCACAGGTTGAAAATCCAGGAGCGACACCAGAACAGGGAAATGGTTGCTGTTACAAAGGTCATCATGGACCCTCCACTGGAAATGCAGGAGCAGGCTCCGGGTACAAACAGAGATATCTATCGCCAAATACGTGCCTCGTGCCACACAAAAATGTGTGTGAGCACCAGTGTTTAAAAGACAGGTGTCTTGCTGTGATAAAAGCATTTCTATATCCCTACTGTGTCCAGTCGTCTGCATTCCTCTCTACAAGGGATGGTGGGCATTGAAGTCCCTCAGGAGCCAAAATGGTGGGGGAAGTTGTGCCACCAGGCCATCAAGGTCAGTTAGGGAGACCATCTCATCCGGAGGAATGTAAAGAGAACAGATCATCAGCTGCATAGCCCAGATTCTAACAGCCGCTGCCCAGGTGTCCTTTGAGCAGGAAACCAAGTTCCCTGCAGGGGTACACTAGAAGTGGCACAATTGCTGCAACTCTGGCAAATGGCGGGAAAACCACCATAGTTCCGTTGCAGGATCAGAGAGCCTCCTGGTCACTGGGACATGCCAATTTCAACGGTGCAGTGGGGTTCACGGAATCGTCTGCTGTCGCCGATTTCTGTCAAGTCTTCAGGAGATGCGAGGATCTCTACCTTGTCCTCAGAAGCAGGGTAGCCACCAAGGATTCCTTGTTTTTACTCCTTTCCTTCTTCTCACATTGTTCCTTAGGCTTCTCGTGCTGGAAGGGCTTTGCGGACCCCTTCTTAGGGACTGAGGACGCTTGTGAGGCCCTGCGATCAGCAGCTGGTGACTCTTTCAGCCACCTACTGGTATCCACTGGTGAAGCCTTGGAAGGAAGGGTTCGAAGGGAGCCCTTCCTCGTGAGAGAAGTCAGAGATGGCTGTTGTGTGCCTGGCTCGGGGGTGGGGACTGTGGGCCCCAGAGGTAGAGGTGGTGTTACTCCCAAAGTAGGGACCTGGGGGGCAACAGAAGTTGAGGTACCCCCAAACACCTTGGGGGCAGATGTGAGTGGTTGGGCCGAAGGGCCCACTATGGAAGACGAGGCAGTAGAAGGTGGTAGCAGAGATGGTAGAGTTGATGATTTTGTGTTTGCAGGATGGAGTTTAGCATAATTTTTCTTTGCCTCTGAGTATGACAACCAGTCCAGGATCTTATATTCTATGATTTTCCATTCCTTATGAAGAACCGTGCAGTCTGACGAGCAAGGAGAGTGGTGCTGCTTGCAGTTAAAACATACTGGAGGGACATCTGGGTGTGATGTACGTCCTGACTCTCGACATGTAGGGTTAGCGTCACATTGAGAGGACATGTGCACAAACCTCCAGCATTTGAAGCTGCGCATAGGGGGAGATACATTGCTTTACGTCACACTGGTCGATCATTACCTTGACTTTTTTTCAGTAGTGATTCACTTTCGAAAGCCAAGATGAACAAAATGGTCAAATGTTAGTCAAGCTTAAAGGACTTAAGTGCGGGGTCATCAGTCCCTAAACTTACAAACTACTTATGAACTACATTATGCTAAAGACGAGACAAACATCCATGCCTGAGGGGGGATTCAAAAACCCGATGGGGATCGGCCTTGCGCATCGGAACATAAGGCCACAACGTGCTGTGCCGTGGCGCCAATATGAACGCTCCGGTGGCTACCCTATTGTCCTTCAGACCCCTATAAATGTGCCGGCTGAACTGTACTCCCCGCCTCTCTAGGTTCTTCTGTAACTCTTCATCAGACTGCAATAAAAGCTCCTTGTGAAATATAATTCCCTGGACCATGTTCAAGCTCTTATGGGGAGTGATGGTAACGGGAACGTCACCCACTTTGTCACAGGCAAGCAGTGCCTGTGACTGGGCTGGGGATGACGTCGTTGTCAGTACAGATCCAGATCTCATTTTTGACATTCCTTCTACCTCCCCGAACTTGTCCTCAAGGTTTTCCATAAAAACAGAGGCTTTGTGGTCATGAACGATTCGCCATCTGTTCAAGTACATAGTAGGTAACGCGAGGTATACGCCTCACCTTGCTGACGGGCCCTGCGTTCTTCCCATGGTGAGGCCATGGAGGGAAATGCTTGGGGGTCATATGTTGCAGCATTGAATTCGGTTCGTCCTCACTTAGAGACACTGGTTCTATGTCCAGCAACGCTGTTTTTGGCTCGTTTCATCATGGTTCTACAAACAGCTAGGGATCTAAAGGTCTACCCAGGCAGAGCCCTACTTACCTGGGTAAGCCTTATACAACTGAGGTGCGGCAGGTTCCTCATAGGTTGCTCGCTAGCAACTGTTCAACCTCAATAGCCATGCATCTCCTCAGCACATAGCACATCTTGAGATTGAGTTTTCTTTATGGAGGTTTGTACTGTACCCAGGCAATTAAGCCAAGATCCCCGGACTCTGAAACGTACATCGTTCCACCGTCACACCAAATGATGGTCACTGAAGCATGCACAGAGCTTACGGTGTGGCGGATTGATGGCGTGAGACAGTCCACAGCAAATTAATGCTGAGCCCCTGAGGGGCATCCCTATGCCATCCCATAACCCAGCCCATTGCCACAGGGATCATATCCCTATGGAATACCCCATTGCAAGACCTGTCCAATCCACCCACCCAGCACTTCCTATTCCAGTCCTGTCACAGGCTTATCCTACACAGGCCTATCCAGAGGCCAGGCCACCTGTGAAAGTACCCATTTAATTTACCAGCTGTGCTGCAATCACTGCGCAGCTTTCTCTATTGGCATGGCAACTAACCAGCTGCCCATTAGAATGATTGGCCACTGCCAAACTGTGGTCAAACACAAGGTGGACCACCCTGTGGCATAACATGCAGGGGAGCATGTGCTTCATTTCAATGGCTGCTTCACAACCCAGGCCACCTGGATCCTCCCACCCACAACCAGCTTTTCTACTGTTTGTGTGTGTGTGTGTGTGTGTGTGTGTGTGTGTGTGTGTGTATCTGTGTATGAGGCATGCATGCATTCATTTTATTTTATTTTCCTTCACTCACCTGCCTCCCCACTCCATAAGCTGCATCTCAATCCTGCCACCTAATACGTACATACTCTGGAAGTCTGTGCTGTATCCGTCCCCATGACCGTGATGCAAACTACCTATTCCTGTCCCCAAACCTCTTTCCACACAACAGAGCATGATTTGTAGTGCAGCAGTCAGCGATGACGGTTGTATGACTGTGTTGTGTGCCTGTGTGATGACACGAATGTTCCTATTTCTGAAGATGGCCACGGCCAATACCTGAAAGTGGTGTTTGTGTGTGCCTTTTTTATGTGTCTGTCGTGGCTCGTCATCACGTCTTTGTGGTGAGTTGTAAACTGTCCTAGTACTAAATTGTTAATTCCAACTTGGAATTTTCATTATTAAAAGCATTTTTATCGCACGAGAAATGTTTTACGTCATGGAGACAGCATGTATATGAGTCAAAGCGTGGCTGCCCAATATATAAAAGCTAGCAGCCACAGCGTTGCAATGCGCATGCGCGGCTGATGTTCAAATCCCCTTCTGAACCCCCTGGAAGCAGCATATGGTTACTCCTGCGGCAGGAAGGGGTGAGGGGAAATGCCGATTTTAACATTGGCATTGAAGCTGGCAGAGAGACACCAGAGAAGCAAGACAATGTAGCTACTATGCACATCACCTTGTGCATGCACAAATCCTCCATGAAGGCAACATCTGTACTTCATATTTGTTTTTGGTGTATTGAAGATTTATCAAGAGCATATTAGGTCGAATGTCTTATAACAATCAATTACAGACGCATAAGTGTAAAAGCCTTAAGAAGATCCAATAATGAATAATAATAAAGTCAGTACTCATCTGGGTGGTTAGAGGCATCACACTGCAATGGTAGTGGGTTCGGGCCTGAGTCCACGCAATGTTCTTAAACCTAATATTCTTTTTAACAGATACGAGGACAACAATTATTTTTGTATTGTTATTGCCACATATCATAGGATGTTTTTTGCAAATGTGTCACGATTTTGAGGGTAAATGTTGCATCAGATTGTTTGGATCCCGAGTGGGTCATTGAAACATCTACGCACCGAGCAGTCAGGGAGGAGGGAGGGTGTCACTATCAAGTTTGGGCCCTGGTTCAGAAATATCGTAGATCTGGCACTGACGGAAGTCAACCAACAGTCATCTGAAGAACCAGTCGCCACTGGAGAGGGTGTTAGGTAATAGCTTTTTAATTAATTGGAAGGGAAAGATATAAAGAAATGCACACACAAACACAAACAAATATTATAATTACCTGACATCTTATTCAGGTTGTTTTATAGGAAGCAATCTTTAATTTAATGGTTATGAATCTCTTATGGGATCCTTATTTGCCATAGATCGTTTATTGATTTTACAATGATGACTAGTTTTGACTCATTAAAGAGTCATTATCAGATCTTAATTGTCCAGGCATGATGTCTTACCTGCCTGGACAATTAAGATTTGATAATGACTCTTTAATGATTCGAAACTAGTCATTAATGCATAATCAGTAACTGAACTATGGCAGATAACGATTCCATAAGAGATTCATAACCGTTACAAACAAATATATAATGAGAGGAAGGTAGGGGAGGGGATAAGAAATGAGTAATGAATAAATGAATTGAGGATGGAGCAGGGGAACGGTTAGCATAGCTTTAGGCTAGGAGGATGTGTTGGAGGGCAAGTTCCCATCTCCGTAGTTCTGAGAGACTGGTGCTAGGTGGAATATCCAGATGGTAAGAGTGATGAAACACGTGCAAAGCTCCCTCGAGTCATATATGGAGGGCATGCTCTGGCAGAAGATACTGGGTGTCCCCCAGGTGAACAGTCCATCTGTGACTGTTCATGCATTCAACCAATATGTTGTATGTCATACCAACATAAAAGGCTGTGTAGTGGACAGATGTTGGCTGGTAGATGATTTGTTGTTTTGCATCTGGCCCTGCCTTGAAAGGTGTGGGTTTTTCCTTGGTTGAGGCTGGAGTATGTGGTTGTGGGAGGATGCATGGGACAGTTTTTGCAGCAAGATTGGTTACACAGGTAGGAACCTTTGGGTAGTGAGGGTGGTTTTGCGATGATGTAAGGTTTGACAAGGATGTTGCAGAGGTTGGGAGGATGGCGAAAGGCTACTCTGGTTGGTGTGGGAGAATATTTTAGAGCAATGATGTCATTTCAGGTAATGACTTGAGGATTAGGAACATTGTTGCTGGAAGGGGAGGAATGGCCCTCTTGCAGACAATGTCTGTAGGGTAGTTGCAGGAGAGGAAAGCACTGGATAGGTTGTTTTGGGTTGTGAGGGATTCATCACTGGGGCAGATAGGTATCCCATGGATGCCTGGGCTGTCGGGAAAGGAATGTTTGATTTGGAAGGGGTGGCAGCTATCAAAGTGGAGATATTGTCATTTGTTTGAGGGTTTAATATGGACTGAAGTGTTGATGTGGGACTCAACAAGGTGGAGGTCAATATCAAAGAAGGTAGCTTGATTTCTGGAGAAGAACCAGGTGATTTTTAAGTTAGAGAAAGAGTTGAGGCCTTGAAAGAAGTTCTGAAGAGTTTCTTCGCCATGAGTCCAGATGACAAAGATGTCACCTATGAATCTATACCAAGCCTATGGGTACAACTGTTGGAAGGAATGCCTCTTCCTTGCGGCCCATGAAGAGGTTGGCGTAGGAGGAGCCCATACTGTTTCCCATAGTCGTCACCCTGATTTATTTGTAGTCTGGCCCTCAAATGTGAAGTAGTTGTGGGTGAGGATGAAATTGGCAAGTATAACAAGGAATGACGTTTTGGAGGGGCTTGTGGAAAGGCATTGGGAAAAGTAGTGTTTTAAGGCTGAAAAACCATGGGTGTGGGGAATGTTGATGTAGAAGGAAGTGGCATCTATGGTGACAAGGAAGCTTTCAGGTAGAAGTGGCATAGGAATTGATTTGTGGCATTCCAGAAATTAGTTTGTGTCCTTTATGTTGTATAAGAGCCTGAGAATTATAGGATCAAGGTGTTGATTTACCAGAACTAAGATGCATTCTGTTGGGGATATGAAGCATGCTAAGATCGGATGGCCAGGATAGTTCTCGTTATGGACTTTAAGGAATAGATAGAAGGTTGGGGTACCTGGTCCGAGTTGAGAGAGAAGTTCTATGAAGGCAGTAGTGAGACCTTGTGAGGGTCGTTAGGTTTTTGGGATTTTCTGTACTTCTGCCTGGATTCGGGGAATGGCCTCATGAGGAACAGGTTTCTAGGTAGAGGTGTCCAAAAGTTGATCAAATATCACAATTGTTGAGCCAGTCTGCTGGGAGAATTACAATAGAGAGGTCTGCTTTCAGCTTTGGGTGGCATGGGAGTCAGCTGGGGTGATGTTGGGAGTTATTTATATGTTATTCAGTATCATGTATCATAACTTACAGTTTCATTTCACAAGGGAATAATTAAATCTGACATGTTGAATGTTACCTTGAAATATTTTATATAGGCAAGGAGACTCCACAAGTAATGTACTAACTAAATTTTAGCTGCTAAGATGTACTGCTGCAATACAATTTGCCTAATTCATAGCCTAACAGGTGGCAGTAGTAATTACACTACAAATGTAGCAGCTGTACATGTGCAGCCAGATAGACACACAGATGTGGTCAATAGTACATCTGTCAACAGGAACCAAGTACCTTTTTTTGATAGCTTCTCTGATAGATATTGACTATAGAGATAAAACTAACTGAATTAACTTTTCTTGTGCTTTCGAATGAATGCCTGTTAATGTGGAATTTAATAATTATTCTTTATCTTGCAAAGAAGATATATTTTTAACATTGGTCATTTGGTCACAAACTGTGAACTGTGGAAACTTCAGAAAAAATAATAACAACTCTTGAAGAGTCCATGAATTGTGGCTCAGACGGCGACAGTTGTACCAGTAAGAGTTCTGAAGAAGATCACTTTTCTAGCCCAAAGAAAAGATGTTCTGCAGTTGCTTTCAGCAACAAAGAAAAGACTGAATTTTTGGTTAAAAACAGGAGGGAAAAATTGCTAAGTTAGTGAGTGTGCAAATCCAGTTTTGTTTTATAAAACTGGACCATGAAATCTATTTAAAAAAAAAAAAAAAAAAAAGATTTAAAACTGGTCGTGATTGGAAATGTGCAGTTACCAATGAAGATCTCTGGAACTTGATTCCACGAATTGCATCAGACATGAACATTGGTGAATTCCAGGCTTCATTGAAGTAGCTAGGGTAGATAATCCCAAAATTATCAATTTTCCTCAGTTAAACATATAGAACAACTGCCTTTGACTTGCAAGAGTAATTCATAACTGATGTTAAGATGATACTTCGTGTTACCCCTGCAACTGATGTTTATAGTGGATAAAAAAATAATAAAAAGACTATGTAGATACAAAAATCATGTAATCAATCTACCAAAATCTGGAAAAATGGGAAAGGGAAATTTTCATTTCATTCAAAATGTATTCCTATCAGTCTCAGGAACTTATTCATTGGTTTTGTTGCACTCATGGTTTGGACATAAAGACATCTCTGTTTTTGTGGGGGATGATAAAAACTGTTGACGTAATGTGGATTCTGTCTGGAACCACTAGTACAATTCAACCTGTCAATGACGAATTTTTTAGACAGTGGAAAGCATTTTTCCAGCAATTATCAGACAATATTCTTATGCTCCAGTCGTTTCTGCATTATCAGTTATCATTGTCATACTTAAAGAATTTGATCAAGTATGCCTGGTACACAGTACAATATACAGAACAACAGACAGGGCTGTTTCTTACTCCATCCCAGTTCTGTCTAAATAAAACTAGTAGTTACTGTAAAGTGCCTGAATGGATTAATGTTTCTTGTAGGTTGTGTGCCAGGTCATGAACAATTTTTGTTTCTACCATCCAACATATACTTCACATTTTTGTGATGAATGCAGTGAATAAATAAGTAACTTCATAATATGAAACATAATTTTCTCAGTGTATCTTGTAATAAATAAAATTATTTGCATTTTGTTGTAACCATTTATTTCTTATTGCTAATATTTCGGCTGTATAGCATTCTGCTATCATCGGAGCAATACTTAAGATAACTAGACTGTTGGCAGAATGTTTCCATTCACCTTTTACACTGTAAAATCATAGCAGATCTACGGCAGAGATGTATAAAGCTGTAGTGCAATCCATGAAGATTTCCAGTGACCACTAGGGCACGGTCCTCCGTCGGGACGAACCCGAAGAAGAGGGGATTGCAGACTGAACTGCAGAGACAACCACATCAATATTAGTTTCCAGCAAAGATCGAACAGTGGCAGCAGTCGTAAATGCATCCCAGTCAGCTTTGGTAAGAGGCCAATGGGGCAAATGGCTAGGGCAATGACACTGGAGCAGTGACAGAAAAATCGGAAAGTGGTCACTGCCACACAAGTCATCATGTACTCTCCAGTGAAGAGATGGTACGAGGCCAGGGCTGCAAACAGATAAATCGATGGCCGAGTAGGTGCTAAGTGCCACACTGAAATGTGTGGGAGCACCTGTATTTAAAATACAAAGATCGAACTGGGAAACAAGATTTTTAACCTCCCTACCTCGGCCAGTAGTCATGTTTTCACCCCACAGAAGGTTATGGGTGTTGAAATCGCCCATGATGAGGAAAGATGGAAGAAGCTGAGCAATCAGTGCAGCTAACACAAGTCGGGACACATCACCATCTGATGTAAGATAGACACTGTAGGCGGTAATAGCTAGTGGTGTTCTGATCCAGACAGCCACGGCCTACAAAGGTGTTTGAAGGGGCACTGCTTTACTGCAGGCAGAGTCGATGACATGAATGGAGACGCCACCAGATGCTCTGTTATAAGCAAGACGGTTTCTGTAAAAACCCCGATAGCCTCAAAGGACTAGGGTTCGCATTGCCGGAAGCCAGGATTCCTGCAGGGCAACGCATAGTACATGTGAGGTACTTAGAAGTTGTTTTAACTCTGCCAGGTGGGAAAAATAGCAGCCGCAAATCCATTGGAGGAAGGTGCTGCCTACTGACTGGGGAGGCATGAAAGTGATTAAGAGACACTATGCACCTTCCGTGTCACTTGCCGCCACCCGCTGAGGGTCTGTGGTGTTTATGTCCGTAGCATCCAGGTTGTCAGTAAGAGCAAGGTCCTCTTTAGATGCAAGGATTTCGACCTCATTGTTGGAGTCAGAACTGGCATTGGAGGGCAGCGAGGAAGCTGCCTTTGCCGCTGGCTCTTTCTCCTGTGGTACATCCTTCTTTCGCGTCCGCTCTTGCTTGGGTTTGGGCTTTGACACCCGAGTGGGCTTCCCAGAAGGAATGTCGGATGTTGACACAGATGGAGAGGCCCGGCTACCAGCATGTGCATGGGCTTTTAACAACTGACTGACATCTCGCTGAGTCGAAGCTGGAGCCGTGGAGAGGGTCGCCTCAAGAGACCCTTTCCGTGCAGGAGGGGATTGACTGACATCTAGTAAGTTAGCGACAGTGGGGACAACAGGAGGTGGTGGAAGGGGCTTGTCAGGCCCTTTCCCTGAAGGAAGAGCCGGAGACTGAGGACATTGCTCCGGCAGAGAGACGGGATTCAAAGACCCCGTTAAAGGGGGAGGCAAAAGCCTCGCAGAAGAAGAGGTGCCCCCCGACATCTGGGGAGCCGAGACTAACTGATGGCCCAAAGGGCACACAGAAGGTGTGATAGTGGGTGGGCAACTGCCCTCAATGGAGGCGATGCCACTGTGACTGCAGCATATGTAGACATCATAGGTACAGGATGGAGTTTTTCGTACATGCGACAGGCCTCAGAATAAGTTAGATGATCGAGGGTCTTGTACTCTACGATCTTGTGCTCCCTTTGGAAAGCGGGACAGTCCGGTGAGCAAGGTGAAAGGTGGCCACTGCAGTTAACACAGAAAGGTGGTGGGGTACAAGGGGCATCGGGATGTATGGGACGGCCACAGTCGCGACAAGTATGGGCCACATCTCAATGGGAAGACATGTGTCTGAACCGCCAGCACTTGAAACAGCGCATGGGTGGAGGTATGTACGGTCGGACATCACATCTGTATATCATCACCTTGACCTTCTCGGGCAAGGTATTGCCATCGAAGGCAAGATGAATGTCCCGGTTGCCACCCTATTGTCTTTTGGACCACGAAAGACACGGCGGACAAAATGGACACCAAGTCGTTACAAGTTTGCACGCAACTCCTCATCAGACTGCAGCAATAGGTTGCAATGGAAAATGACTCCCTGGACCAGATTCAACGTCTTATGAGCTGTTATGGCTACAGGCACATCACCAAGTTTAGTGGATGTGAGCAGAGCCCGAGACTGTGCAGGGGACTCTGCCTGTATTAGAATTGATCAATCGCGCATTTTTGATATACACGCAACTTCACCAAACCTATCCTCAACATGCTCGACGAAAAACATGGGCTTAGTTGCCTGGAAGGATCCCCCATCCGTCCTAGAACAGACCAGAAATTTCGGGACATATGGCTCATTCTGTCTACCTCCACGTTCCCGCCAAGAAGAAGTCTTGGGAGGGAACGACGAGGGGTCATAAGTGGCTGCATTGAACTTCCCATGCTTTGAGACACCTATTGCACCAGGATTTTGATTATTTGATTTGTTTCGCTTCATTGTGAATCATCTGCCCCGATGCCACCCACTCCGAGCAGAGGCTCTCCTCATGGGCGCCACCCAGCCACAGCAACGTCACCTGGCGGGATGACCGTTGCCAGGAGTCCTGATGCTCCACAGTGACAAGCATCTTCTCCTAGGCCTGCAAGAGGAGTTCACAGCTCTGGCATCGGTAGAGCCATCCCTGCGTTTTCAGGGGGCTACAGCCAAGAGGGTACATGACGACCCCACCACAACGGATTGGCTACCGTGCTGGCTTTCTGGCGATATGTGAACCATCATAAAGGAGAGTGCTGCGATATTAGTGCACAATGGACGCAATTTACACAGAGAAAGAAATGGCATGCCCAACGGCAGAATAGAAGCCGCAGTCGCAAGTCCAATCCATGATGGGTGCATAAGATGACATGGCACAAGAATTACATGTTGCACCATGTAAGGTGCCCTTCCCCAAATCGTTTGCTCTTCTGAAAAAATATTGAAAAATGGAAGGTCAAACCCACATAGGGGACCACAGATGTAAAGCCGAAATGTATGAGGACTCCTTTTAGTCGCCTCTTACGACAGATAGGAATACCGCGGGCCTATTCTTAGCCCCTAATCCACAGGGGGGCCTGTGGGGAGGGGTCAGGATTAAGAGTGAACAGTGATGGACTATGATGTAGATGTTTGATGGGTGATGGAATACCATTTTAGAAGAGATGAAAAGATTCTTGGACAGTTTTCCCCTCATTGGTACAACCAGTGGCACAGTCCTGACCATCACACTCAAGCCTGTGCAAATGTAAACAGGGTGCACAGTATCTCCTTTACTGAACACTAAACCCCATTACAAGGCTGATGCAGACATCTTGCATCAATTATTGAGGGTTGAAATGAGGCATGATTTGTTAAATTACAGATCCCCCAGCCTTAGATGGAAGATGTCATATCAATCCCAAACCCATACTCTTGCATTACATCAATTGTGATTTAAAACCTAAATACATTAAATAATAAGAAAAATAGGATCAGTTTGCTTGTGACATATTCTTAATTGGTATTCCTTTTAGAAATTGGAACAACATTTTTGGTTCTCAATCCTTATCATGTCTTCAGTGTCCTACAAGTGTAGTTTTTGGGTTTATAATTTACTAAACATCATAGATTTCTTTTCCACATAACCCCTCTCTAGTACCTTACACTTCCTGCCGAGCTACTTGTCTTTACAACACTTTGAGTTTCTGTTCACATGCTGTTTCTCTAACTATGGTTAAGTGATAATTGACCAACATAAGCAAACACATTTAACTACAACATATCATGTGTTCAATATTATCTTTAACCCTGATTATTTCATTACATCTTCATTAACCCTAAGCATTCTTACCTCCCTACATCAATAGTTGCAGGTAAGTTTATAATGAAAATAACACTTTGGATTAGCAGTAGAACAACATTATCACTTGACATCAATATTAAATAATTATTGACCAGGCCATGGCTGACAATTCTAAGTGGTGTAGTCTTTTTCTGTCTAGTTACTGAACATTCAAAAACAAGTGGTTACTTTATGAACAGGTTTTGAATGCATGCACTGTCTCTGCAAGCATTTTGAAATTTTCTCACAGATTCTATATGTAATCCCAGATACGCCAGCACAAGAGCTACATCCTCCTCACTAGTTATGAGATCTAACCAACTAATCTTCAGCATTCGTCTGTAACACCACATTTCAAAAACCTCTATCCTTTTTCTGCCTGAACTATTTATTGTCCATGTTTCACTCCTGTACAAGTCAACTCTCCACACAAATGCCTTCACAGAAGACTTCCTTACACTTAATTTAAATATGTTGTTATGAGATTTCTCTTTTTCAAATGCACTTTCTTTCCATTGCTATTTTGCATATCTCTGTACTGTGACCATCATATTATTTTACTGTCCAAGTAACAAAACTCATCTAGCACCTTTATTGTTTCATTACCTGATAAATTCCTTAAACATAGTCTGATTTTCTGAGACTGCATTCCATTACCCTTGTTCTGCTCTTGTTAATGTTCACCTTATGCTCTCCTTTAAGATTAGAATTATCGATGATTAACTCTAAATATTTCTTCAGAGAGAGAGAGAAGATTTATATGTAGCAATTGTAGTGTAGAGTTCAAAATTATTGGTGGGACACCAAAAGTGTTTCTAACTAATACATTAAAGTATTGAAAGTCATGTAATTGTGATATGCACAAATACATGTGGTGGTGATATTACACACACGGTATAAAAGGTTGGTGGTTGGCATAGCTGTCAATTGTACTCCAATGATTCATGTGAAAAAGTTTACAACATTATTATGGACACACAACAGGAATTAAGTGATGTACATGTATGGCACGAACAGGAAAAGGCTGTGGGTGTTTTCCGGACGGGGTTTGGCAGGGCAAGCAAGTCATACTCGGACACAAGTATTACGTTGTAATGAAACGGTTATATTTCAGAAAAGGGGATTCAATTTCTAAGATTACGGCCTGAGGGGAGCCACCAGTGGTGAAATAGAAGTAATCATTATGATGATTCAAGTAGGAGAACGAGCCCAGTGGGCTGCAGAGCGGGGAGCGTGCTATCGGGTTGAGAGCCAGTGGCAGACAGACCTTTACCGTCTGTAATGATCTCGTAGATAGCCAGTAGTGCTGAATCTACGTAACTGCGTGTTTCATGCTCAGATTGGTTGTGATCTGTGCTGAGGACTTTGACACAGGTGCTCTGAACAGCGGGTTCTGCACCCACAGTTGCAGGGGTTGGCGAAACTTGCCAGTTGCCAAGCACAAATCGAATCGGGTCAGGGAATTCGAAATGCGCACAGTAGCGGAAATGTGGCACGTGTGAGACAAACGAATGGCAGGGTCCATCGGCCTCCCACTGTCCTAAGGAAGGTGTGGCAAAGACTTGGAAAATCGTGTTGGACATCACGGGGAAAAATAATAATAAAAAAAAATATATATATATATATATAATACTGCTGTTCTCCACTCACCACTCCTCCCCCTTCCATGGGAATGGTTTACCATTCACAAAAATTAGTGAAATTACAATAAAAACTTCCATGGTTGGTGATGGCAGATAAAAAGGATCTGTTACAAATTACATTCACACTTATACATATAAATGGTTAGATAGAAAAGTAAAAATTGCTTCTCTTAAGTTGTGGCATAAGCCAAGGGCACCTTGGTAAACCAGTAGTGTGTTGGTTGGTGAAATCAGAAAGTGCTGGCTGTGGCAGTCAGCTGATGATCAGAATAGCAAGGGCCTGAAACACTTTCACACTTGCCTTAGCAAGGTGCCCATTTGTGCGGTAGCGTGCCGCCTCAGGAGGTTGTAATGAGTGCAACGTGGGTGGACAATACCCAATACGAACTAACAGAATTCAGATAGGGTAAGCTGAAGTTACACATAGTAATAGGACTAGTGCTCCATTTATAGTCTTGCTAAGTCTTTGAAACATTTAACAACATAAGACTACTTAAATTTGCATCAGGTAACACAAACAATAAACACAATTAAGGTGTGAGTACCTAACACTAAGTTACAATATTAATATCAGTTACCAAAGAGGGATTTTTCAGTATGGTTGGTTATTGAGTAAATACAAATTAGCAACTTTCTCAACAGGAGATATGCACAAATATAACAACATTATGAGGATCTAAATTAATTTCTCTGGAGATGCAAAATACGTTACAAATACCTATATTCTTAGCGCTAAGGTATCTTAAAAAATAAGGAAGGACCATGCTTTTATACAAGATTTCACTTATGGAATGTGCCATGCGGCTGGTGTTCAGAAACCTCTGAAGGGGTGTTTTGTCTGAACTGACTGCAGTATCTCTTTCGACATAATACCCATACAATTAGTGCAACCACGACCAAGGTAAGAGGGGTAGCATAGTACTTGGTAGCGTCACAGTCCTATGGTAATTCTTGGCATGCCACTCATCTATGTCTGCAATGGCTCGGTCCACACTAATTTGGCCTTTCTCATGTTCTAGTAACTTGTATAGCGGGTGGTGGAGATGGAAATTATTAAAGTGAGGCATTTTCAACCATTTGGTGGATGCAGGCACAGCAGTGGGTAAATGGAGTAGGAGTGGTTTCATACTCATATTGTAGTGATAGTGCAGCTGTGTAGGTACTTTGGATGTAGGAGTAACAATGTCACAATGTGAACTGTTGACCAGTAATCCACTTTTGAGAGCTTGACATGGAAAGTGAGTGACACAAGGTGTGTAAGTTGTAACATGTTATGGAAACGGTGGTCAGTTCTGGTATGGCATACAGTCTACTAGGGACAACACTGCTGAGTTCAGATTTTGTTAATTTAATTACATCACATGGACTCGGATGTGCACGTGCTTTGGCCAGGAACAGTGCTACCTCATAGGCTGATGTGTTAGCGCTGACAATTAAATGGAGGCACAAATAATTTGTTGTTGTGGCTTATTACTAGTGCTATGCTATGCTATGCTATTGCTATTATTGCTACGGCAGTTTTCCAAAGGGCATGTTGTCCACTCACTTTGCGGGGAATGTGGATGGTGTGTAGTCTGTTCTTTCAGAAAGCACTCCAGAATCGGAAGGCTGAACTTGGAAATGCCGTAGCTTCAGGCGCATACGAATACAGATAATATGACTACCATTTCATTGTTGCCAAAAAACTGTGACAACAATCACCAATACGAGTGCAAACAGGCACGGCAACAATGCCATACGCGGATAGAGGGGACGAACCCCACACAGGTCCATTATTATTTGTTCAAGTCACGCCAAGGATGATTCTACGTAGTATCAAGTCCGGTCACTTAAAACTGGAATTAGTAGTATCAAGTGCTGTCTCTTAAAAATTGGAATTAATCTGTAAGCAGTGGGAATTTTGACAGGCAGTAAACTCCCGAACTATTGAATGAGTGTAGTAGAGAAGTAAAGCAGCGGCTTGTAAACGGCAACAAATTCGCAAGTCACACACAGCAGGAATCAGGAGTGTATGTTGCTATCTGTCGGAAGCTCACTGGCAGCTACAATCACGGGGTACAGTGACAGGGTGGCAGAGCATTGTCCATCTGGAATTAGCTGATGAATGCGGTTGGCTGACTGAGTAGGCTGATTGCGGAATAATCCAACATCTGCGGACTGTTGCGGTGTTAACACAGTTCCTGTGTAAAACATATAGGGTGTTAGTTAACACAGTTCTTGTGTAAAACATATAGGGTGTTAGCAACAATCAAATATGCAAAAGGCGACTAAGCCCCAAATCTGGTAGGTATCTATTTTAAAATTCAGGAATTCTACCTTCAGCGCATTGAGCATCTGTAGGCGACGAGTGATGCTGACTATGAAGTTACAGAGACATAAAAATGGAATGACTATTATCTTCAAAACTATCTTCTGGTTAGGGAAAAGGATTGAATGACAAAATAGATTTGTACAATACCGAACATAAAGACAGTACTGGGTATATCAGTGCCCAAGAATATGTTCCACTTTTCCACAACAACATCGTACAGAATAGGCTCAGGTGGAAGCATTACATGAAATTGTTTGACATTTATAAGAATGATGAAGTATGTGTTTCAATTATAGTGATGATTTCCCAAAACAGAAGATTAGTATGGATGGACTGATGCTAGGCGGTCGTGGTGTGGCAGGTGTGGGCCACGTGCGCTACACAGCTGACAGTGTCAAATGCAGCATTGGCAGACGATGAGTGGTGCGGTTGGGAAGGGGAGAGGCGTGGGACAATGACCCAGTGAAGCCACGCTGCCTTGTAAACATACAGTGCAGCTAGGGCTGTCTGCTGACTATGCGAGGTCCTCCATTTAAACACTCTCTACTTCTATGTTGCAGGTCATGTTCCTTTCATTACTGTGTCCACAATTGTAACAATGAAATTTCTAATAGCAAATCGAGGAATAAAGGTTCACATTAAAGGTGTTTTCCAGACTGAGACATCCTAGTTTACACATGAAACTTAAATCTAATCATAAGCAAAACATATGTAGTAGGCAGCAGTAAAAGAAGGGATAGATTGGTAGGACACATTCTTAGACATCAAGGAATTGTGAATTTAGCATTGGAGGGAAGTGTGTGGGGTAAAAATCGCAGAGGAAGACCAAGAGATGGATACAGTAAGCAGATTCAGACAGATGTAGGTTGCCGTTCTTATGTGGAGATGAAGAGGCTTGCTCAGGATAGGGTATTGTGGAGAGCTGCATCAAACCAGTCTACGGACTGAAGACCACAACAACAACAACAGTCAGCAGTATCACTACAAACAAAAAGGCATGTGAAATAATACATTTGAACTGGCTTAATCATTTCTATTTGTGTACAAAGAGCACACAGACCATCAATCCCTGGATCGTAGTCCATAGGAATGCTTGGGTCTTAATGTTTATTTAGTACATGTAGGGGGAAGTTGGGCTTTCTTTTTACTAATTTTTCTTGAACGACCGTCCAATCTAGGTGCAGTTGAAACTGCAGCAGACGGGTTTGGCATCACTTGCCCATGATACGATTTTAATCTGTCGAAATGTACTATGATGGTGTGCCCAGATAATTGCAATTCTGTATTAACGGGTGATGTCAAACAAAGGTCCCTCAAACAAAGGAGTGAATTTTTTAGTTTGTCCCTTTTTAATGACTGTATTTCTCAACAATACCCAATCCCCGGGCTGGTAAGTGGGTAAGGTGGTTCCTTTGTTTCCATGCTGCAATTGATGAGCAGTGGCTCTTTTATTGTTCTTTTGCACCTTTTTCCAAATGGCTTTTAAGTGATGGGCCAGATTTTTCACCTCTTGAGCGTCTACACCAGGAGGTAACTTATCTAATTCGAAAGACGAATTCATGGGGGTCAGTGAATGACCTCATAAGGGGTGTGCTCTGTTGTTTCATGTATTCTGCTGTTGTACGCTGACGCTGTGAAAGCTACATACTTATCCTACTTGGTGTGCATGCTGTTCACATAGTGAGATAACATTTTGACTATGTTTTTAAGCACCCTCTCTACCCTACCATTGGCTTTACGGTAGAAGGGCGTGGTTCGCCATTTCTTAATTCTCAGTAGTTTACAAACTTGAACAAATAATGTGGACATGAAATTTGATCATCTGTCCATAAGAATAGCTTCCGGGCTTTCAAAAGGCAGTATCATATGGTTAACAAATGCTTGGGCTACTGTCTCTGCAGTCATATCATATTAGATACCTGGAGATATGATCAATGATAGAGATAATATATCTGCTATTTTGCTGAGATTGCGGGAATGGCCCTATGATGTTCAAAGCAATGAGCTGCCATGGCCTAGAGGTTTCTGGTACAGTTTGTAGGGGTATTCGGGGTCTGGCAGTATGTGTTCTCCGAACACATTAAAGGCAAGCACTTATATACTGATTTACATCTCGCCGGCATGTCTTCCACCTCTAACGAGTTGCAATTCAGGTATTAGTGGCTTTTTTTACCACTGTGACAGGCTTATACTATCATGGGACTGTGCTACAATCTGAGGTCGCAAAGCTTTTGGTATGACAATACGGTTTCCTATAGGGGTCTTTCTGTACAATACATTGTCTATAAGCATGAAATATAGGTGGTTTACATATCTCTGACATTCCCCATCTGCTTTTTGTTCTTTTACTAAATCGTCAACAAGCACATTCTCCACATTTACGATTCTTATTTTGTGGCTAAGGGCATCATGGTGCAGTTTTCCGGGTTTGTGACTGACAACGTAATCAAATTCGCTAAGTCTCAGAGCCCACCTGGTTAAACGGCTACTTGGATCCTTAAGGCTTAGCATCCACTGTAAAGCAGCGTGATCAGTGACAGGCTTGTATACTATCATGGGACTGTGCTACAATCAGAGGTCGCAAAGCTTTTGGTATGACAATACGGTTTCCTATGGGGGTCTTTCTGTACAATACATTGTCTATAAGCATGAAATCTAGGTGGTTTACATATCCCTGACATTCCCCATCTGCTTTTTGTTCTTTTACTAAATCATCAACAAGCACATTCTCCACATTTACGATTCTTATTTTGTGGCTAAGGGCATCATGGTGCAGTTTTCCGGGTTTGTGACTGACAACGTAATCAAATTCGCTAAGTCTCAGAGCCCACCTGGTTAAACGGCTACTTGGATCCTTAAGGCTTAGCATTCACTGCAAAGCAGCGTGATCAGTTACAACTGTAAACTGTCTACCATACAGGTAACATCTGAAATAGTTGATACCGAAAACTACTGCTAATAATTCCTTTTCGGTGGTGCTATAATTTTGTTCAGCCTTGTTAAGCTGACGAGATGCATAACCAATAGGTTTTTCTTCACCATCCTGTTCTTGGCTCAGGATACATCCCACAGCAAAACCCGAAGCATCATATGACAGAATGAAAGGCTTTTTGAAATCTGAATGAATTAGCAAAGGAGAGCTAGTTAAAATCTCCTTAACCTGCTTCATGGCAGTATCACATTCAGGACTTCAATGAAAGGCTATTCCTTTCTTCAACAGGTTAGTAAATGGTTTGGTCACTGTGGCATAATCCTTCATAAAACGGCAATAGAAATTACATAATCCTAAGTTCTTTGACATTGGTAGGGACTGGAAAGATTCTGACAGCTTCAGTTAAATGGGGATCTGGTTTCACTCCATCAGAACTAGTAATGTGACCTAGGTACTGGACCTGTGATTCTGCAAAGAAGCACTTTTCTAATTTTAAACTTAAGTGTGCATCCTGGAGCCTCGTTGAAACATTCTTCAAGCACTCAGCAGGCTCTTCAGTGGTTTTCGAAAATACTATAATATCGTCAAGATAAACAAGACAGGTGATAGGTTTCAGCCCACGTTATAGTAAACCGGCAAAATGTTGGAAGGCATTCTCAAAAATTCGTACAACCTAGAGGGAACAATGAATGCAGTTTTAGGTCAATCTTCAGGTGCTACTTCAATTTGGTGATAGCCTGATTTCATATCCAATGTAGTGAAGTATTTACAGTTTCTCAGTCTGTCCAAGGTTTCATCAATTCTTGGCAATGGGTAAGTATCGGGAGTGGTAACCTTATTTATGGCCCTCAAATCCACGCACATATGATACAATTTCTCTCCAATCACAGATTTTTTAGGCACAAGCGCGATTGGTGATGACCAAGGACTAGCTGAAGGCTGAATGATTCCTGCCTCTAGCTGCTCCTGGATGATTTCATCAACCACAGGTTGCAGGGGATAAGGGAGCTATTTGTGCAATCGGTCTGGCGTTCCCAGTAGGAATTTCGTGATATACCAAATCAGTGCCAGGAAGGTACTTTCTGTCTGCAAATAACCAGGCATACTCTCTTAACACTGAGTACAACAGTTTCTGATCTCTGTTGTTCAAATGGGTTAACTTCCTCTTTAAACACTCCTCTAATTGTGGAATGACGGCAGGCACTTCAATAGGAAAAACTCTCGCTTCTCTCTTCGGATATTTGTTACTCTGAACGGGTGGCACTTCACCTCTTTCCACACACTGCATACTGGCTAAACAGTCCCACGCGGAATTACAGCTACTTTCGTCCTGAAATTATCCATTCAATTTTCCACCCTCTTTTTCAACAATACACAAGCTTCTCTTAACCTGAACTTGCATTTTATCCAGTACTTCATTTTGCACTAATGGATCGATCAAAAGTGAGGTTGGACTCATCTCTAGAAGTTCAACTGCTACCCGAAGGATCTTTCCAGTCCCACCGTTTAATGTTACATAGGTTGTTGCCTTTACCACTGCAGTACGTAACTTATCGGAGTTCGGAAAAATGACACCATTCTCCAGACCTCCTCATGTTTGTTCAGTGTGAGTGCTGCCGACTGGTTGCGATCTGCAGTGAGGACTTTGACACAGGTACTCTGATCAGCAGGTTCCATGCCCGCAGTTGCAGGGGGTGGCGATACTTGCCGGTTGCCAAGCACAAATCGAATCAGGCCAGGGAATTCAGAATGCACATGGTAGCAGAAATGTGGCACACATGACGCAAACGTGTGGCAGGGGCCATCGGCCTCCCACTGTCCTAAGTAAGGTGCAGCAGGACTTGGCAAATCATGTTGGAAGTCATGGAAAAAAATATATAATACTGCTGTTCTCCACTGGTGTACTCTGACTTCAAACATGGAATGGAAGTTGGAGCTATACATACTGACATTCCATATTGGAAATCGTTAGGAAGTTCAATATTCTGAGACCCACAGTTTCAAGTGTCTGCTCATCATCACCACCACCATCATTGTAAACTGATTGTGCCTTTTAGCATTGAGTCTGGCATATAGTCCCCTAATAAAATTCCTCCATGATCCCCTATTAATGTCTAACATTGATGAACCCATGAGCCTCTTAGGTAACCTCACTTCTCCCATGTGTATAACATGACCCCACCATCTCAGCCTGTTCACTCTAAGTGCTTCCTCTGTTGTGTTTATTTACAGTTGTTCTTTGATTTCCTCATTATTAACACCCTCCTGTCATTGTTCCCATCTTTTAGTACCTGCAGTCATCCATACTTCTTTCATACCTGTAACCTCAAACTTATTCATAAGGTAACCTGTATCCAGCCACCTTTCATTCACATACAATAAAGTTGGTATAAAGGTAGAGCAGTGTGCTGCTAACATAGTTGTGGTAGTGACTTCCTTCTTGCACAAGAGAGCAGATCTTAGCTGAGCACTCACTGTGTTGCCATCACTATACCTTGATTCCAGTTCATTCACTATGCTGCCATCAAGTGAGAAAATACATCCTAGTACTTGAAACAGTCCACCATATTCAAACTTTATTCCTCTTATTTGGCACTCAATCTGTTTAAATCTCTTTCTCACAGACATTACTTTCATTTCAGAGATGCTGATCTTCATACCATAACCTTTACACCTCTAATGTACCACTGAAATATTAGATTGCAACCTTTCAATTGAATCTGCCTTCATCATCTGCATATGCAAGCTGCTTATTTTGTTTTCACCTATTGTAACTCACCCTGCCAGTCCATTGTTTTCAACATGTGATCCATGAATAGTATGAACAACAGTGGGGACCTCTGAAACTACCCTGAACCATGAACTTATTTGCTGTCTACTGTAACTGCTGGCAGACAGTCTACATAAAGACATGTAATTGCCTGCAGAAGTTTGTCTCCTATTTCATAATCTTTTACAAATGACAATAGCTTCGTCCTAGGAACACGTTCATCATCCTTTTCTAGATCTATAAAACATGGATACAATTTCTGTTCCACTTATAGCACTTCCCCATTATCTGCCATAAGCTAAATATCTGGTCCTGACAGCCTCTATGAGGCCTAAGTCCACAATGATTTTCATCTAACTTGTCCTCAACTAATACTCGCACTCTTCTATCAACAATACCAGAGAATATTTTGCTACAATGTTAATTAAAGAGATACCTTGGTGGTTGTTACAAGATTTTCTGTTTCCATGTTTGAAAATTGGCGTGATTACCACTTTTGTCCAGTCAGACGGAACCTGTTCCAAATCCCACGCCTTCTCAATTATCCTGTGTAACCATTTGAGAGCTGACATTCCATTGTATTTTATGAGTTCTGGCTTAATTTCATCCATACCATCATTTTTGTTGCACTGCAATCTATTGACCATTTTCTCCACTTCCTCAAATGTGATCCTATTTCCATCATCATTCCTATCCCATTCTACCCCAAACTCTGACATATCATTGAATGTTTCACCTACATTGAGTAATTCTTCAAAGTATTCCCTCCATCTGCACAATGCATCTACAGGATTGACTACTAGCTTTCCTGATCTGTCCAAAACACTTGCTAATTCCTTTTTCCCTCCCTTTCAAAGACTGCTAATTACACTTTAGAATGGTTTTCCCGTGGCTTGACCCAGAGTTTCTAGCTTATTTTCAAAGCCTTCCCATGATTTCTGCTTGGAATCTGCAATTATCCATTTGACTTTGTTTCTTTCTTCAACATAACTTTCTCTGTCTGCCTGATTTCTAGTATGGAGCCATTTTTAAATGCCTTCTTTTTCTTTTTACAGGCTGCCTTGACTGTGTCAATCCACCAAGCTGTTTGCTTCTTTCTGCCTTTACACACTACTGTTCTAAGACATTCTCTTGCCATTTCTAGTAGTGAGTCCCTGTTCCTTGTCCATTCCTGTTCCAGTGACTGTAAATGAATACATTCAACTAACTGGTATCTTTCTGAGATCATTGTTATGTAATTGTGGCTAATTTCCTTGCCCTGAACCTTCTCCACTCTTATCCTTTTCCATAAGGACCTGACTTTCTACACTTTTGGTCTCACAAAACAAATTTCACTACATATTAAATTGATCAGTATCATAAAAGAACCGACTGAAAATGTGTGTCCCTGATTGCCTTCCTGAATTCCTGATCTGTTGTTATATAGTCAATGACAGATCTGGTTCCCCTGCCTCCCAAGTATACCAGTGAATGTGCTTATGCTTAAAAAAGAGTTTGTGATAACTAAGCCCACACTGACACACAAATCCAAGAGCTGTTTTCCATTCCTGTTATCCTCTATATCCTCTCCAGACTTACCCATAACCTTTTCATACCCTTCTGTTCAATTTCCTGCCCTGGCATTGAAGTCACCCATGAGCAAAACATTGTCCTTTACTGTAATAACATCACTGAGTGCACTGTAAAATCTGTCCATCTCATCCTGATCTGTCCCTTTACAGGGCGAATACAATGATACAATCCTAATTATCTTATTGGAATGGCAAAATCTATCGGCATCAGTCATTCATTTACATACTTTATTGCAATTATGTTGGGTTTGATTGCTTTTCTGGTGTAAATCCTTACAGCCCACTGTGCTCTTCCTGCTTTGACTCCTGACAGGTATAACTTATATTCTCCTACTTTGACCTCTTCCTCTCCCCTTACCCTTATGTCACTAACAGCTAAAACATCTAGCCGCATCATACTTGCAGCCTCTGCCAGCTCTACCTTCTTCCCAGTGTAGTCACTATTGATATTAGTAGCTCCCCATCTCATTACTGTCCATTTGCCAAGTCGTATCTGACGAGTCCCTGATCAGTCAATTGTAGGTGGGACTCCATAACCACCAAAGGTGTGAGGCATTTTGCTTTGATTGTTGCCAATATCATATTGAAGTACATGGGAAGCACAATGCTAGCCTTACTTACCCAGGGCACCACTAGGTTTTACCAATAATGTTGGCCATGACTCAGAATATGTCCAAAATGCCCAACCTCATTCCAAAGTAACGGATATCCCAACTATCAGGACCACTTGCTTTGGCCTCTCATATGTTGCCCATGGTTCATAAACTGTGCCATGGCTACAGGAATGAAGCATTACCTCTCAGCACAGATAAGTGGCTGACATCCTGCACTTAATTATCAAAAGCAGTAGTGTTTACATAGAGCTGTCAGAGCTAACTGCCAAGTAACATGTGAAATAACTGCAAAAATCAGTGTGAGGCATACTGTGGACTAATCCATTAGCATAGTGTGGCTTTATTTGGTGTTCATGGGTTATGCCATTAGATGACCAACTCAAGTGCCTTTACTGCAAAATTCCTTTATCGACATCGATTTGCTGCAGAATGTTTGAACATTTTTTTCATTTTCAATAATTGTTTTCCTTGAAATGGAATAGCTTCTATCCATGCATCAGAACGGATTTAAAAAACATTGCTCATGTGAAATTCAGCTTGCCCTTTTCTAACATGATACTTTGTGAGCCATAGACACTGCATAGTCCTTGATTTCCATAAGACATTTGACATGGTGCTCCACTGTGGAGTAGTAATGAAAGAATAAGCATTTGCACTAAGTTCCCAGATATATAAGTGTCTAGAAAATGTCTTAAGTAATGCAACCCCAGTACATTGTCTTTGATGGCATGTATTGGTCAGAGAGATGGTGATTGTCACGTGTGCCCTACAGAAATGTCATTGAGTGAAATATATTTATTATGAATACAGTACATTACATACCAGATTTCTAACAATATGTTCCTTACACCTGAGACTGGAAAAGCCTTGAAGCTTCAGCTGCTTTCTTATTGAATGATCTCTCCATGTACTCAATAATGTTGTCCACATGGTCTCTCATGACTGATAATTTTGGTCCAGACACCACCATTTCTTCTTCGTTTTCATTGTCATTACAACATAATTTGGGAACACAATCTATCTCTTCCTGGCTGAGAATCTTGTAGTGAGGGCCACCTTCGTCTATTTTAAGCCATTGTTTACTGTCATCTTTACTTATATTATTTACATATTTCCACTCGGCTTTATGAAGATTGTTCATTTCAAAGCTTTTGAAATCAATTTCTCCTTCTGTCCAATTTAACAGCTGCTTCCAACCATTATTAATTCTAGTCATGTTTGTTTTCCATGAATGATATCTCCAACAACATGTGAATGTGGCAATATGCTGTTTGTGTGTTGTGAATGGTGTAAGAATTATTTGTGTTTGAGTTGTTTTTATGCTATGTTTCAGCCTACTGGCTGTGAGAACACTGATGAATAGACAGCCAGTAATTAGAATTATGCAATAATATACTTTAGAAGTTTTCTTATTTTATTTCTCTTTTCTTTTTATTGTTTTTGCTCTGTTTATCATAAATAAAACAGCTGTAAATAGATAATACACTTAATTTAATATTAATCACACTTCCCAATGCTCTACTCCAAAATAAGACAAGATAATGTATTAAAAACATGAGGATATTAGGAAATACACGAGGAAAAAACGAACAAAAAACTACCGTGATGGAGGTTCGAACCTGGATCCACGGTTTGACAGTCTCAGCCCTGGACCACTCACCTGGCAATGCCGCTCAGAAAGTCATTTATGTTAATGAGTACCCAAGCTAAAGCATGGAAAAACAAAAACATTAATTACTCAAATGTCATTAACTTTTGACCCCATATGTATTAGCAAAATATGCTCTCCTTCATACAATCTTTCAAGGTATAATATTGAAAACACAAGTTTTCCATCATCAACTTTAACCTAATTTTTTCAAAAACTACTGAGTGTCTAGCAAAAAGCCAATGCACGTGTCTCTTTATATTCAATATAGAATATCTATGTAAAATTTGATAAAAATCAGTGACCCACATGTCAGACCCTATCCTTGTTAGTCATTTGAGTTTCTGTTATTAAATGGTAAATTTAACTGCATGCAATCCATTTGGGTATTGATTAAATAACAACAATAAGTAAGATGGATAACAATTAATTAATCATGTAAAGTCAACAATAGTTTTAATGCATTGAAAAATTCAGTGCACAAAACATTTCACATATTTCAAGAGCAGCATATTCACAGATTATGGTACAAAAAACTTGTAATATTTTTCAAAACTTTTTGGTATAGTGTTTTTACATTTTTGTAATATTAAGCCTACGTTTTTGACACTTTAGGCTGTTTTATTCACAATTCCATATGCTGGAACAAGATGTGTAACAC
This sequence comes from Locusta migratoria, assembly GCA_026315105.1. Lineage (NCBI taxonomy): Eukaryota > Metazoa > Arthropoda > Insecta > Orthoptera > Acrididae > Locusta > Locusta migratoria. The sequence goes on from CM048751.1 coordinate 253,178,060, forward strand.
TACCTGTCATCATTTGTAATACTATAAAATAAATGCACACAATGACACCAACAAATTAACATACCAGCATAATCACATTGCACACCATAAACAACCCTTTTGAAACTTATAAAATAAATAATAAAAATAAGATAACCACAATTATATAAATCATTTCTCACTTCATAGTGAGCAGTTAGTCTGCCAACTTCATGTATGGACACGTATATGATTTAGCTTTAAAAAATAGATTATGTGAAATGTAACATGAAGTTACTCAATTCATTATGTTTTACATAACACTTGTTATTTTTAAGATGATATTATCATTCCCTGCAATTGTACATTAAATTATGGTGTAAAAAGAATTACAATATTTTGAGAAATTTTTATTCTTGTATTCTGCAATTTATATTGTGCAACAAGGTAGTAAATGCAGTTTAACTTAATTCTAAACAGAACAACAAAACTGAAGAATAGTCATAAAAATTTGAAATCTTTCATAGCACCACACTTTCACTGGAATTATCATGAATCCACTGCAAGGCAGTAAAAAATTATTTCTTAACATAAAAAAATAAAACGGTTAAAATTTATTTCTGATGTATTGAAAGTCTTCCTTTTAGTTTTTCAATATAAATAACATCCAACATTCATGTATCACAATCTTCATAATTATTACATATTGTGTTTTAGGAAATCCTGAGTTTTAATATTGAAAGCAATTACAAAATTCTGTGCTCACTTCAAGTCAGGTTAAACAAATCACACACTCACATATATTACTATTTATATGCCATATCCAATTCATTACACTCAAATCATGTTACAGTTAAAGTAATAGGTACTAGTACCTATCACTTTATGTAATTCCCAGAAAAATATATACAAAAATATCAGTTTCCTTATGACTAGAAAAAGTAACAATACATAAATCATACTACAAAAGTATGTTAAAATAAATGAATTTTCCGATTTGATAAAATGACTGTTGTGAAACTGGAACCAATCTCACACCAAAATGATAACTTCAATGGAATATTTTTGTGAAATACTCAATGACAAAGTAATATTTCTTTGACATTGAGATTTTCAAATATTAGCAGAGTGATACACAGAATTCATTTGCAAATTAGCAACAATAGGAACAGGATTTGATTCTGAAGCTGAATCTGACAGCTGGAATTTGACTAAAGCAGCAGTTAACAGATGAAGAAGCCCTTGCTTTAAATGGTACACATGTGCACAAAACATTCGGATTAAGGATGATAAACAATACAGAAATCATAGAATTTGTGATAACGTAGGTAACAACAGAAACATTTTGCTGAATCTTGGTTATCACTTATTATAGAGTTCTGCAGGGCTTATAAATAAAATAGCATAATTTACAAAATAAAAATATGTTGCTCATGAAATGTAGATCAGTGATTATAGAGATCTGCAGGACTTATAAAGAAAAATAAAAACACAAATGTGAAAAATGGTGGTATAGTTTACACAAATAAAGGTATTTTGCTCATAAAACTTAAACACATCAGTAACAGTAGAGGAATCTAACAAGCTAACAAGTATCCAAGATACTCTTTTCCATTTTTTTTCTTTACAGCCATGTGGGTTTATGAAAAATTTATTCTTGCCATCATCTGATTTTACTTCTTCTTTCTGTAACAAAAGAAACTTCAGCTTGTGAAAGCTCAAGTTTCAGGACTTTCTTTTAATGGTGGTGCCAGCTCAACATGACCCTAATTTCATATGTTTAATGTTCTTATCTATTATTAACTTGTATGTAACCACTGTCACTGTACTTAGTATGGTTGAGTAACAGAAAGTCAGAGGTCAACACTGTTCAAATCAACTCCCGATGATGAAGGTAAATCTACATCATCTGGGGGAATAAATTTTCCAATTGGCTGGATAGAAGCCTGAAAACAAAAATGTACAGAATAAATGCAACACATGAAATATTAAATGCTACTAAAGTAATGGTTGGAAATGTAAAAACATAATAATGATCGGTATGGCAAGGATTGGAAATCAAAGATAAATTAATATATAAAAGTGAAGACAGGCACTCAAATTAATTGCAGATAAATGATGAAGGACACATGAAGTTTAATGCAAAGGCTGGATAAAAAGTAATGAGAACTATTATTTTTCTCAGAAATGGGTTTATTAAGAGTAATATTCACAGTTACACACCTACAATTTAATTACCATCAGTAGTACAATTTAATTACCACCAGTAGTGACGCGTCCTATGTGTTCACTGGTTCAGTGAACCTCCGGAAAAAAGCTAGTCGTGAATAAAGTAAATAAATAAAATGAAACATGTTTTTGAAATTTCTTTGTTTCATTCTTCTGTCAGATCATTTTGTATCCATATTGAAACTACTTTTATTGCATGCGAAATGTTTTATGTTGTGGAGACAGCAAGTATATGAGTCTTAGAATGGCCGCTTAATATAGGCCGCTGCGTTGCAACGCACTTGCACGGCTGAGGTTCAACTTCTCTTCCGAATCCCCGGGAAGCAGCATATGGGCACTCCTGCACCAGGGAGGGGCAAGGGGAAACACCATTTTTAACACTGGCGTTGGAGCTGGTAGAGGCAACAGCTCCTGGCTACTCAAGCTGTGGTGGTTATGCACGAATGGTCACGAAGCAAGACAATGGAGCTTCCGCGCATCTCGCCTTGTGCATCAGCAAATCCTCCATGAAGGCAAAATCCGCCCTTCATACTTATATTGGCGCATTGCAGATTCATGAAAAACATGTCATATTTGGTAAAATATCTTATGACTATAAATTAAAGATGCATCAACCGTAAAAGCCTTCAGAAGATCTGATCATGAATAATAATGAAGTCACTACTCTCCAGCTAGCAAGAATAGCCATGTGGTTAGCGGCATTATGAGGCGATGTCAAAGGTAGTGGGTTCAAGACCGACTGTAAGAAAAATTTTTTAAACCTAATCTTCTTTTTAACAGATACAATGACTTTTGTATTGTTACGTGCCACCTATTTTTGGACTTTTTAGCACATGTGTCGCAATTTTGAGGGTAAATGACATTTATACTCTTTGTTCTATCAAATATTTTACTGTTTGAAAGGATGTGGGGGAGAGCAGCCTTTGCGCATTTGTAGGTTTAGGAGGGGTGCTGCTTTCAGTGTCTTGTGAGCCGAAGGTAGCTTGTCTTTTCAACGTAACAGATACAGTTTGTTACAGTCACGTAAAAGTGTAATCAGTTAGTTTTAGTTTTCGTATGCATATTCATGTGTTCTTGGTGTTTATTATCAAAGAAAAATGAACAACATTTAGTATCTTTTAGAAACAAATTACTCAGCTTTAAGCTTGGAAGAGAAGTGTGAAATAAAGAATCTTGGTAGGCTGACGCCTCTGCTTGAGTTGAAGCAAGCACAAATAAGCCAACATCATGACCTACTGGCAAATGTCAGAATGGCAAGGTAAGCCATTTACACATTATTTTTGTTCATGTCCCACACTGACCACCATATTGCATGGATAATTCTGTCTCTGTTGTTGTATCGGATCCCTAGCAGTTTTTCTTTCACTTTGAGGAATATACTGTAAACACTGGGACTCAATTCAGGTGCTTATGATGAATGTTCCAGTGGTTGAGAGTGGTGCAAGAGGTCCTGGACAGCAGCAGTGGAGTGGAATCGTGTGATTCCCGTGCAGAATAATGGGGTACTGTTCCATGAAATGTAACACCATCTTCATTTGGTGCTCAGGCAAAAGTGGTGACATTTGAATGAACAGTTGCAAAAGAGCCTGTAGGTTTTGATGCCAGTAGTGGCAAAGCTTTTTTACTGTACCTGTGATTTGTCATTTTATTGATATTTTGCAGATCCTTCTTTGATAAATTTCCAGTACACATGTCAAAAAAGAAATTTACCTGGGAATTCCAGGTCATCCCAGGATCTAAAAAAATTCACACTTAATAAATCTACTACAATATAATTATACCTAGGTGACACTGCTTATAATCGCTCCCATCACACACTGTGCCAAGTATCAGTTTGTGTGACTAGTATGGGGTTTTCACATTTAAAACTGATGCATTTTGAGAATTTACTGTGAAGTGGAATCATGTGATTCCCATGCAGAATAATGGGGTGCTGTTCCATGAAATGTAACACCATCTTCATTCGATGCTCAGGCAAAAGTGGTGACATTTGAATGAACAGTTGCAAAAGTAGTGTTTTTGTGACTTTTATTAACAGTAAGAATGATGGGTAGCTTGCCTGTGTTTATTGCTTGGCTCACTGGAAGGGGAATAGAATGTTATAACCTAAAACTATAACAACAGTGTACACATCCAACCCCTAGCAGCTGTTATGCTGTGAGACATACCAACCACTTCTGCCGCAACCAGCTGCTGCCGCCTCACCGGTCAGTTGACCACAAGCCTGTTACCTGCTGTCTGCCGCCCGCCCACCTAAGCTGTGCCTCCAGGCAACACTGCAGCTCAGTTACTGTCCACAACCGTTGCCTGTTGGGGTTGCTGCCTTTGATGCAGCCCTCCGACACTACCACGGGAACACAGCCTTCCAGCTGCTGCCTCCTCAAGTCACCACTGCCACTGCCACCGCTGCTGTCACCACCTTCACAGCCAAGACGGGAAACCTTCACAGCCCATTCCTGGCAGCCTAGCCACCAGCTTCACACCCACTGAGATTGACGCCATGCTCATCCTTTTGCTGGGGTTCATCTTCATCATCATATTCTTCATTTCTCTTCTCTTCACTTTTCCTTTTAAGACAGCTTTCTCCCTTGCCCCGCAATGGACAATCCAGCCCTATCGCCCTTCACCCTTGCCACGGTGGCCACTGAGTCACTGCCTCCAGCCACTGAACAGCAACACACCAGACCTGTATCCTGTCATCTCCCCATACACCCCATCCCCAAGCCACCCATGCCTCCAGACATCACGAAAAAGTCCATGAAGTGTTCCGGCACAGACCCACCCCCCTTCCACTTCCAAGAAATCAACTGCTCCTTTTACTTCCACTGCAGATCCTATGGACACCATCTCCCTAACTACTACAATGCCATGATGTTCACACTTTCTTCCTCTCCCACCGTGACCCCCGCTACCTTGACAACTGCACCCTCTCCTTGGAAATATGAAAGTATTATCCCTCCGCATCCATCTCCCAACTGACCCCTTGGAAGAACTCCATCCTTATCAAGTCTCCTAGCCCTACCTTCCACTCTTACCTCCTTCACAAGATTCCCCACATCCATGGCCAATCCCATGCTACTCTTACCCCCTTTTCCTTCCTCCTCCACCACCCTTGTACAATAAAAATTTAATCACACACACACACAGTCCACAAATGCACAGCCATGAAGTTGTAGCACTCAAAAACACAACAATTATCTCTCTCTCACTCTCTCTCTCTAGGGGGTAAGGGATATGAGGCAGCAGCAAGGCAGTAGAATAAGAAGGGAATGGATATAGTAGAGAAGTATTTATGGGAAAGAAGGGAGAGACAGATTGCATTTACTGGCAGTTCTAGACAAATCAACAAGACTTTGCTGTGTTCAATTATGAGAGACAAACTGCAATCAATAAAGTTACCATGGTTGATATCAAGTACTTTGGTTTTGAGAATGCATTCAAATTCGACACTATTTCTTTGTGCACAAAATGAGACCTAATCAAATGTCACACCAGTTTTGTGACTGGAATCAAGACTTCCTGCCAAACATAATACATGTTATGATTTTTAACAAGGTATGTCTGCAGGAGCAACTGTTTTAACATAATTAAGCCCCACCTGTTGCTTTAAAATAACTGAAATTTATTTAGATTTTGACTACCTCTAAGGGTATTTTCATCAGAAATAAAATTAAAATATGCAATGTTTACACAAAGAATTAAACATGCTCATGTTTTATAAAGTTAGTAATAAAACATTTGTTAAAACAATAAAAATTAACATGGTGGATGGTCACTATGGGGTGCCAACGTGTCCACAGGTCAAAGAGACATCAGACTATGAGTCTTGCAGCTGAGTCTTCTTCACTAATATGAATCCTTTGCAAAGGGGTTGGCAATGGGAGTGTATAGGAATGGTTTGGGATGTTGTAGAGATTGAATGGACAATGGAAAAAACATTTTAATATGAGTGTAAAGGATCTTGGATAGGATATCTCACATTTCTGGGCATAATTACAGATAATCAAAGGCCTAATAAAAGATGTAGTTCTAGAAAGAAGGGGCACTCTACTGTAGCTGGTTTTTGGGAGTGGTAGGGGATTGAAAGTGAGAAGTGATGCAATACTGGAAATCTGTTTGCAAACTGGGTCCAAAGAATAGTGCTTGTCTATGAATGCCATTATGTGGCCTTCAAACATACTGGGCAACAGAGTTCTTATCACAGTAGATGCATTGTCCATGAGTGGTCATGCTATATGGGCAGGTTCATATAGGAAAGTGTCATTTGGGAAATTTGTTTATATGCCTTTCCTACAAAGGAGAATTAGTCATGTGCTAATATATTTGGTAGTTAGTAATGTATCTCAGAAATAAGGCAGTGGGTTTGAAGATTTGCATTTAGCAGATGAAAGAATTGGATAACTAATGGGGGGATGGGTGAGCAGGACTGACATTTTAATTGAACACTCAAGAAGAGGATATCAGAAACTCTGAAAAATAATCATGGTAATGACTAGGACTAATAATAATAAATGTTAGTGGGAAGGAGAAAGGTCAATAGTGATGAGCTGTTACTAAGGAGTAACAAAAATTGAGAGGACAGAAAAAAATGACAAATAGGGCAGTTTATTACCTTCATATCTCTTAGTTTCTTCATTTCAGTCTTTAATTTGTTAAGTATAGCAAAATTTGGAGAATTAATTGCAGCTTTACTCTGAAGCAATGTAATCTCCTGTTCTTCCTGTTTTTTCTCCTTCATGCTCTTAACTGAACGACTCCCATAGAGTCGTAACAGAGATCCCCAGCTAGTAATATGGGGATGAAGTGCCTGCAGACAAAGAAACATGGTTCAGGTCAATGCATGTCAAACAATATTTGTTTTTCAATAAAATTCCACAAAATTAGGTAGACTCATTATCAAACTATGACAATAAGGAACATGCAATGCTCTAATTTTATTCTCTCTTTTTTCCCAATTTTAAGATAAGATTGTCAGCAAACAGTTGACAGAAATATACTCGATGATTTTCCTTTTCCTAGTCACGCAAAACTTTATAAATAATTGTACTGTTATGGTTTTTATTCCTGAAGCCATTATCAAGAGATAAAATATAATAAAATCGTCAAAATTTGGATGAAACACCAATCACAGTTGAAAAAACTGATTTGGTTATGTAGAGAAGTATAATCATAAGTGGGTATGTGTATAAATTTACAGTACACACATAAACAGTAGTCTTGCATGTTTAAGCACATTTGTTTCTGTTATGATAAAAAAGTTTATGTTAAAATCAGACTATAGTCTACATTCATATGTGTCTTAACAACTACTGACATAAACATAAATGTACATACATAAAACAAAAGTTTTGCGTCATCACAATTCTAGGGGTTCATGACCCGTTACACATTGAGAAGTAAATTAGACATTTTGAAGTTTTTGTTCCAGACTGCAGCAAATAACAGTACCCCTAATACTGGGTACAAGTCCTCTTGCCGTGATGTATGCCTGTATTCAAAGTGGCATACTATCCACTAGATTATCAAGGGACTGTTGGTGCAGATTGTCCCACTCCTCAGCAGCCATTCGGTGTACATCTCTCAGAATAGTTAGTGGGATGTCTCATCCATACTAGCCCTTTTTAATGTATCCCAGTCATGTTCAATAGGGTTCATGTCTGGACAATATGCTGGCTATTCTAATCTTGAAATCTTGGCGTCACAAGATGTGCACGATGAGCATGAGAATTGTCGTCCATTAAGACGAATCCCCCAGCAAAATTCTGCTGATACGGTTGCACTATATGTTGAAGGATGTCATCCCTGTATAGTATAGCCAACTGAATGCCTTCTACAAGCAACAGTGGCATACAGTGGTCCCATATAATGGCATGCCAAAACATCAGGAAGTACTATCTTGCTGCACTCATGGATGGTATGTCCTAGATGTTCAGGCTGACTGGGCTGCCTCCAAACAGCCTCCAACAATTTTCCAGTTGAAGGGAGATGAAGTCTCATCTTTTAACAGCACTTGTTGTCAATTCTGATGAGTACATTCAGCATGCTGTTCAGCCCATCTGTGCCGTGCTGCATGGTGTTTAGGGGTCAAAACTGGAGTGCACCATTTATGTCGGGAGTGAAGCTGCATGTCAAGCAGCGTACTGTATCCAGTTTGAGTTCAAACAAGACGTCCTGTGGCTGTACAAAAATCATTATATCAGTGATGTTCCACTTGGGGTTCATAGAAGCTGAAGTGTGTAAGTAAGCTGCTTTGGTAGCCTTTGGGTGGCTAGCAACAGTTCGTGTATCTCTGTACCTTCTCCACATCCAAACAACATAATTTTGGCTCACTCACGAAATGTCTGCAAACATAAATTGATGCAAGTCCTTCCCAGCACAAAGTAACACTGTGGATACTATCAAACTTCTAGGTACAGCAGAACAACAGTCAACACAAGCAAAACGTACTGGCTTTGCATATTCGAGAAGATAGAATTCAAGTCAAAAATATGCAAACTTCCACTTTTGAGAGTAGTTATTATTTTCATGTTTTCAAAGAAAGGGTGTAATTTCAATAGTGTAAAATTGCATAGGTGTAGTCTCTTCCATGAATAGCCTTGTCTCTTCTAATGAACATCTCAATCTTATTTTCTCAACAATTAAAAAATAATTACTAAAAGCATTTTCAACTTCTGACTTTTTGTTAGTAAACATTTCAATCAGTTTGATGGTAATACAGTCTTCTTATGCTTTTGGTTGCCTTGTTTCCCCTTTCAATTATATTCCAAACAGTGGCATATCCTCCGGGTCTGTGGGTCATGCAGCAACACCTGAACAAAACTAGGAACTCATGCTATTATTCTTAATGAATGAAAAATACATTATGTCTGTGGGTGTATTGGATAATGTTCCAAGATGCTATCTGGTATAATCATATGACTCAACTGTCTATCGCTAGCCTAGCTCCTGGCAAAATACAATAAGTTAAACGAAAGCCAAGGACTGTGCAACACCTTCAGCATTGAGTCCTTCACTGTGAGTGTGTCACTGTGCATGTGTCAGCTGTATCCACTAGTTGGCCACAGGGCACCCAAGGTTTTGTTTCTCTTGTTTATGTGACGAACAGATGTTATTGTTGGACAGTGACAGCTTGTGCCGCAAATGACTGGGAATTCACAACTTCATAACAAATTTGGAAAAAACCACCAAACATTTTTTGGAAAGTAACACTACAAACATCAGTACTAGTCCAGAATCTATTATAAATGTAAAAATTTGGAGGAAAAATATAGCTTCTCAGTAAATGCCAACCTTCTTATGGCACAATGTGATGTCTGTGACCACATGACCATCCCACAGTTGGTGGCTTACAACATTATTATTATTATTATTCATATTAAGATCTTCTGAAGGCTTGTACAGCTTTTGAATCATTTGTTGAAGTTTATTTATAAGAAATTTTACCAAACATCCAAACGTGATGTCTATTTGACAAATCTTCAGTGTGCCAAAAACAACTGTGAGATGTGGATTTTGCCTTTAGAGAGGCTGTGGTGTAACTGTGTATGTTGACTAATAGCAAACACCAAAGAGATCATATGTCAGCTTATACCACAAAATGTTCTATTTTGTAGTAACTCCTGAAATGGAAGGCCCAGCTATTGACATTTTTGTTGTTGTAATGTATTGTGTGAGATTAATATCAAATTAAACTTGTCATGTCATGATATATCTGGCTGAAAGCCTTGCGTTGTACTGAAGTGTAGTACTATAAATGTTGTTCCTCGTTTGAGTTTATACAGTGGAACTAATTATTATTCACTTTAACCAATTAATTAATTGTAATATGAAGACTTCTCCTCTTGAATTCACAATGAAAGACTTTGGATACAAGTAGTCTGATGCAAAGAAAGGTAAAGTTGGGTCTATAGGAGAAACTAGCTGGACCTTCCATTTCAGGAGTTACTACGAAATAGAACATTTTTTGGTATAAGTTGATATACAATCTCTGTGATGTTTGCTATTAGTGAATATACACAGTTACACTACAAGGCTTTCTGCATGCCGGTGAAGTGCAGGAACTACCTACATTGTATTGTGTCCACACCAATTCATGGGTTTCTATCATACTTTAAGTAGCATAGGAGCTGGTGGCGTCAATGAAACAAAGGCACATGTTACTAGTGATGTTTCTCCTCCACACCAGACGAGTGTCCATAGGCTAACTCAGGAGAGAATCTGAACTTCATAGTGTCTGGGCAACACTATCACGTGCTACATGTACGACTTAAAACTTTTGGACTACAAACATGTTTTTCACCAGATCCCAATGGCCCCCAAAATTGAAAAAGCTGCTGTAACAACTCTAATTAGATTATTCCATTACCAATACATGTCCTTCAGACTTAAAAAATGTTCATGTCCTTTGGACTTAAAAATGCAACTCAGACATGGCAACATTTACTTAATCAAGTTCTCTTCCACTTGAAAGTTTTCCTTTTTGTATTTGGACGACAGGTTCATGTTCAGTGCCTCAGACAAGAAGAACACAGAACATGTCAAAATTCTGTTACACACCATAGGCATCACAAAACGGGGGATCCTCTCGATGGTGTAAATAGCCATGAGTCACAGGACAATGTCTGATTCAGAGACGTGTCAAGGCCACTTCATGCTGCCTCAATGGCTGACAGGAGGTTCACCACAGTTGGACAGTTGGCTTAACCAACAGCAGTTTATTACTTGTCACAGCCTGCCACACCTCCTCCCACAAACGAAGGAACCTCTGCTGCCCCACAGAGAGGATGTCCTGCAGGTGAATGGCTTAATGTGTGATATCAAAGCCTCCGCAGTCCTGGTACCAAATAGAATGCTTCCCTCGTTGCTGGAGAGAGTACATTTTAATAATGGAAAGTCAAAGTTGGAAGGGCAGTTTACAACTCACAGCAAAGACGTGGCGACGAGCTGCGACAGGCACATACAAAACACACACACATACAACACTTTCAGCTATCGGACACGGCCTTCTTCAGAAAATAGAACATTCAAGCACTCAGACAGGCACACTACACTGTCATACAACCATCACCACCAGCTGCTGCACTTCGAATTGAATCGAAGTGAGGTAACAGGAGGTGATGGTTGTATGACTGTGTTGTGGGCCTATGTGAGTGCATGAATGTTCTATTTTCTGAATAAGGCCATGGCCAATAGCTGAAAGTGTTGTATGCATCTTGTAGCCATGTCTTTGCGGTGAGTTGTAAACTGTCCTTATTTCTATATTATTAGAAAGTACATCCTGTCATGTATGAGCTGTACTATCTTCTCAGATGGATACAAATTTCATAAAGATTGCAGAGCACTGAGAGAATTGGAGCACAGAAGAAACCGTGTGCCATGAACAAGCTGTATTTGCTCCAGCACCCGCAGGATCATGTGTTAGCTCCATTGAGAAAATGGAAGTATGCAGTGGGGAGGCGAATCCTGACAGTGTTGTCGGGGAACACTATGGAGCCACCTAGGGAGTCCCCCCTGTTTCGATCCATCCATGTAAACAACAGTAAAATCATGATGTTCATCTAAAATAGTAAAAAACCTAGATTGAAATGTAAAATCAGAAGTGTAATCCTCCTTAAAATGTGTCAAGTCTAAAAGTAATCCAGGCCTCTGGAAAAGCCAGGGTGGACATTTACTCCAACCCCAATGTAAAACATCAAAATCAGAGATACCCATGTCCAAAAGACAATCCTGAGAATGTATCCCAAAAGGCCTCGTTGCTTGTAGCTTGGTATGAAACTAGCCATTCCATAAGAGGGTGAGCAACAACTGGGTAGGCTGGTATATATGGCGAGGACAACGTGATACATGCTTGGTGTGCAACAAGGAACTGTCGCAGTATGTGACGTGGGAGCCTCGGCACAGAGACATGGTATGGGACTGGTGTGGAATGTTCCAATTGTGAGTCGAATCCTCTCATGATGCACCATGCCCAGCATCTTTAAATAAGAGGGTCTTGCAGACCCATATATGGTGCTCTAGTAGTCAAGCCAAGTACACACAAATGCTCAATAAAAGTGGAGCAGCCAAGTTCTGTCTGCTCCCCATAAAGTCTGGCTAAATCACTTTAAAATACTTAGTACTTTGAGGCACTGTCTCTTCAAGTCTTTAAGATTTGGCAACCAGGTAAGTTTAGAGTCAAATGTGAGACCCAGAAAATGCACATGTCTTTAAAATTCAGAACAGTGCCCCTCATCCGCAGTTCAGGTAAGTTAAAAATAGAACGTGAATGGTTAAAAAGAACACACACACATAGACTTCTCGCTTGAAAATTTAAAACCAGTCTTCAGTGCCCATTCGTCTAGCCGTCTGAGAATTACCGTAACTGTAACTGACGAGTTGCAATTGCAAGGCTAGAAGAAGAGTAAAAGACAGAGAAAACATCAACAAATAGTGAACACTGGACAGGACTTTTCACAACAGAAGTGGCACTATTAATTGCTATGGTAAACAAGGTCACACTTAAAACACTACTCTGAGGGACACTGCTTTCCTGCTCAAAGCGGTCAGAGCACGCCACCAACTCAATATCTAAAATAACATGGAGAAAGGAAAGACCAAATAAAAATGGGAAGACAACCACAAAATCACTACTCATGGAGCTTTCACAGGATAACACCCCTCCAAGTACTTTTGCAGGCCTTCTCGATATCAAAAAATACACCCAGAAGGTGGTGACGATGCAGGAAAGTCTGTTGTATAGCTGTCTCCAGAAAGGCACAACTAGTGAGGGTAAGTCTACGATAATTGCTGGGGCATGTGGGATCTTTCCTGGGTTTTAAAAGGGGATTTAAAATTGCCTCTCTCCACGAGTCGGGAAAGTGACCTGACATCCACGTGGCATTAAAAAGGTTAAGGAGAATCGGTTTGTTTTGCTCTGTAAGGTGCCGTAACATAGTGGATTCCATCATGACCAGGTGAAGTGCCTCGGGCCACACACAATGCAGAATCCAATTCCCACAGGGAGAAAGAGTGGTTATAATCCTCAGTAATTCCAGGCCTGAAGTCCAGGAGGCCCCTTTCAGCAGCCACTCTGTGGTGTCGGAATTCTGGATCCTGACAAGCAACTAGTAACGGTAGCGAAGTAAGTAGCCATGGTCTGAGCAATGGTTTCGCGGCATGCTTGCAGAGTGCAGCTATGGGGCACCTTCCTCCTCTTCCAGAAATCCTCCTGATGGTCTCCCTCACTTTTGTGCTGGTTACAGAACAGTTAATGAAACTCAGGAACTGCTGCCACAACCTCTGCTTGCTCACTCTAATAATCTGATGACACTTGGCCCTTGCCACCTGAAAAGCGACAAGGTTCTCTGAAGTTGGCCAACACTTGATCTGATGCAGAGCCGCCTGCAAGGTCCTGATGGCAGATTAGCATTTGTCATTCCACCACAGGACTGGTTGCCGTTTTAGAGTTTCCGAAGACTGTGGAATGGATGCATCAGTTGTGAGGTGGATCATGGTATTAATATTGTTGCACCCATCCCGTGACACTGTCACGATGTTCAAGGTTACCAAGTTGACCTACAGTAGCCAGTCCGATCTACTGAGCACCCATCATGGTGGGTGTCTTTAAGGCTCCATTCCATATGGTTGGGAAATGGAGATTGGAAAGTGATCACTTCCATTAAGATCATCGACCACTTTCCATTGTATAGTGTGAGCAAGGGCTGGAGAGCACAGAGAGAGGTCTATGGCAGAGAATGACCCTGTTGCAGTACAGAAGTGTGTGGGCTGACCGGTGTTAAGTAAATGTGCATTTGACAACAAGAGGAGCAGCTCAATTGCTCTACCCCTGGGGGCAGGTAGTGACAAAGCACTTAAGTGCATTAAAGCCTCCACAGAGGAGAAATGGCTGGGGGAGCTGGGTAAGAAGATTTTTTAGGGCCTCTTCATTGAGTGTATAATGAGTGGGCAGATAGAGGGAGCAAACAGTCAGTCGATGGCGCACATGTAAAGATACTGTGAGTGCTTGGAGAATTGTGGTGAGAGAGTGGGGTTTGGAGTGGTAGGCTGTATGAACAAAACTAGCCACTCCGCCCTTAGCTCTCTCCCCACTAATGTCATATTTTCTATGTATGAGTGTAACCATGAATCTCAGGGGAGTCAAAAGGCTTGAAATTTGTCTCCTGGAGACACATACTCTAGGTCAACCCTGAGATAAGAGACAGAGTTCCTTCACATGGGTCCTGAAGCCCTGCGTATTCCACTGTAGTATGGGAGCCATCGCTTCTCACCTACTATTTCCGCCAAGACGGCGAGACTCTATGGGGAGGAGGGTTCAACTGGGGACAATTTGATTGCCCAAATGCACATCAAGCTCTATTGGCTCTGGAGCTGAGTTTTTTTGGCTGCTTTTTTAGTCTTATATGGCTTTGGATGGGTGCCTGTTGCAGTGGTAATGGCCGTGGTGGATTTTTGGCCAACCTCTGCTATCAGAAAGGCCATCATCTCTACAGTAGGTATATCTGTGCCTTTATCTGATGTTGACGCTGCTGCAGCTGCAGCAGCCGTCTGGCAGGTGCACTATCAAGTGCAAGTGTTAGTACTAACTCGAACAGATTCCGTTTGCATGACAACATTACTTTTGGCAACCAGCTTTTCGAGAACAGAAGTGAAAGATGTGGCAAAGGTGCATGGTTGCATGACCTGGAAGATATTCTTAGCCTCAGCATATGAAATGTGCTTTGTGGTCTTAATTTCCTGCATGTTTTCCTCAAGGTAGGCTTTGCACTCACAACTCCAGACGGGGTGATCCCCAGAGCAGTTGACATACTTGACAGATGCTGTACACTCAGCTCCGCCATGCGTGACCTTGCCACTTTGTGGCCTCATCTTTGCACCCCAGGGTGGTATGCTCAAAGTGCTGGCTTTTAAAGCCAGCACAATGGGTTGGGGTCATATGGTTATAGGTTCAGATGAAGGAAACCAGCCTTGACATGGTCTGGAAGTTTGGAATTATTGAAGGTGAGGATGAATGAGTCCGATTTCACCAATTCACCATTCATCCTTTTCATATTTTGTACATCTAAAATATCCTCCTGTGCCCACTCAGTTTTCAGTTCATCCAAACAGATGTTGACTAGATCACTACAGGTCACTACGCCTTTGCTGTAGTTCAAGGTGTTACGGAACATTGTCTCTATGGCATTTTCACCCAAGAACTTCACATTCTGCAAACTGGTTGCTTGCTGGGAACTTGATATTTCAATCAGTAATGTCCTATTATGCAAGCGTTTCACCGATTTCAAGCTGCCAGCAGTTTCCTCAAGGCCTTTTTGAATGTGGAAAGGAGAAAATCCCTCAAATGAGCCATCTTTTCACCTCACAGCAATAAACACATTCTGCACAACATCCTGTGTTCTGTTACTGCACACAAAAGTCTTTTTCCTACTCGCAGAATCAGGACAACTCGATATCCTAGCCCTATTTTTGGATTGGGTGTTGGTACCCCCCTGTGCTACACCCATCCCACTGGAAGGTTCGAGGGACAAATTTAAACTAATAATCTCGGTCCCACAGACAGCTAGGGAACTAAGTATCCACCTAAACAGAGCTATGCATGTCTAGGTAAGCCTTATACAACTGAGGTGCGGCAGTATGGGTTGGGTTGTTTGCTTGGGATAGGGGTCTAAACTGCTAAGGTTATCAGTCACCTGGTGGGAAGGGGAAGGAGTGAGGATAGGAAACGAGGGGAAGGGGAAAGGAAATGCAGTCCACAAAGTAAAGAAAGAAGGAAGACACATTAGCTCGGGGCCCCGTGCTCGCCACGAAGGTCTCGTGAAAGAATCCATGAGCCCCCTGGGGGAGGGCAGCAGTATCCCCAGAGGTTGCCTGCTAGTTGTTCCACCTCAACAGCCATGAATCACATCAGCACCTAGCACACCTTAAGATTGAGTTGTTTTTTTTTTTTTTTTTTTTTTTTTTTTCTTTTAATAGAGGTATTTTCTTCCTCATGATCCGAACGGTCAAGCCTAACTTCCCATTCCCTGGTACGTGCAGAGAACTGGCAGCACTTACCAGTCCCCAGATCAGGGACCCTGAGTTTGCCAAGCCTGTACCCAGCTGAGACCCTGAGGGGTGTCTCAGAAATGGCTAATTTAACACACACTGCTATTTGGGCAGGTAAGATTTTCTAATTAATATGTACATTGGAAAGAAAAAGTCATTTTTCAGTTTACAGTAAAACCTTGTTTTTACATTCTCGGTTTTTAAGTTTTCCCGCCATTTACACTATTTTTTGTTGGTCCCGTCAAATTTCCTATGTTTACAATGTTAATTCACCCTCGTTTTTGCATTAACATATTTACACTTCTCCCATGTTTTACACTTTTCGAAAAAATGTTCATGAAGAAAAATGACGTAATGTACATAAATTGACACTAGCATGCCTTTCCCCTTAAAGTATAGCACTTAAAAACTATTAGCAGTCGAGTTGCTTGACACTTTGCATTTATTCAAATGTATATTTTGCGTTTTGTTGTTGACTTACGACGTGCCGATTTGTGGCGATGTAGTTCCATTTTCCACTACCTTCTATGCCAGAGTGATTGGCGTGTACTCAAACAATCAGAACCAGTTGCTTTGTTGATGTGAGAATAAAGAGTTGCATTGCTTTTGTGATACATATTTCTGATTAATAAAGAACATTATCTATCAAAGTTGGGTATCATAATACCCACAACCTCAAAAAAGAAATAATAGTGAGAGATGCTGATCCTATGCAAACATTACAAAAATACTTATGCATAGGTTTGTACTCAAGAATATGAATAAATTCTCTAATATCATCGAGTGAAACATCGAAAAATACAAAAAGATCACAACTTTAGGAGTTTTACTACGTAAATAATTAACGCTGGTAAAAGGCAGTAATTTTGAACATGTGTTACATAGCCTCGTAGTGGCATCCAAATGATATCTATCGAAACGGTTCAGGTAATTTAGAAAATGTGTTACATAGCCCAGCAGTGGTGTCCTCGATTATAATGAATGAAATTACGTCACAAATTTCTACTTCCCATACAATTACCAGTTCTGCCTGACGCTTAAAATAGTAAAAATTTGGATATTATTGTATAATAAACTTCCTGGTGAGTATTTAGATGCCTTTTATGTACATACAGTAAAACCTCGTTTTTACGTTCCCGGATTTTACATTTTCCTGCCATTTACACCATTTTTTGTCGGTCCCGCCAAATTTCCTATGTTCACAATGTTAATTCGTCCTCATTTTTTCGTTATCATATTTACACTTTTCCTGCATTTTACACTTTTTGAAAGCATGTTCGTGAAGAAAAAATGACGTAATCTACATAAATTGATGCTAGCATGGCTTTCCCCTTAAAGTATAGCACTTAAAAATTATTCGCAGTCGAGTTTCTTGACACTTTGCATTTAATCAAACGTATATTTTGTGTATCATTGATGGCAGTATGTATCTAGTTGACTTACGACGCACCGATTTGTGACGATGTAGTTACTCTTTCCACCAGCTTCTTTGCCAGAGCAGCTGGCGTGTCCTCAAACAATCAGAACCAGTTGCTTTGTTGATGTGAGAATAAAGAGTTGCATTGTTTTTGTGATACATATTTCTGATTCATAAAGAACATTATCTGTCAAAGTTTGGTATCATAATACCCACAACCTCAAAAAAGCGGTAATAGTGTGAAATGCCAATCCTAGGCAAACGTCACAAAAATACTTATGCATATGTTTGCACTCGAGAACACGAATAAATTCTCTAATATTGTAGAGTGAAACATCGAAAAATACAAAAAGAACAGAACTTTAGGTGTTTTACTACATAAATAATTAATGCCAGTAAAAGGCAGTAATTTTGAAGATGTGTTACATAGCCTGGCAGCGGCGTCCTCAATTATAATGAATGAAATTATGTCAAAAATTTCTACTTCCCATAAAATTACCAGTTCTGCCCTGTGCTTAAAATGGTAAAAATTTGGATAACCTTTATTGTATAATGAACTTCCTGGCAAGTATTTAGATGCCTATTATGTACATATATCACAAATAAACTACGAAAATCCAAGGCTGATCCAGTAAGCACATTTTACCATTTAAAACACTACTTCCTGCATTTTACACCATTTTACTGAAGTCCCTTGAAAAGCATAAAAATGAGGTTCTACTGTATATCACAAATAAACTACGAAAATGCAAGGCTGATCCAGTAGACATATTTTACCATTTAAAACATTATTTCCTGCATTTTACACCATTTCACTGAAGTCCCTTGAAAAGCGTAAAAACAAGGTTCTACCGTATTTTACTCAGTTTGAAGGTCATCACTGAGAGATTAGAAAGTTTGATAATACTTTCCAGTGACTATTTTATCATAATAACATTGTAGTTGCTTTCCTCCTCCTGCCTTACACTATGTGCTTCTTCCTCTCTCCCTGTGAACATTACAAAGGGGAGGTAAGTATAACTTTTAGATATTGTAAATGCATCCCTTCCCCACTCCCTTTTTCGCTCTTCAAAAACCATGCACCTAGCACATTTGTTTGGGTGACACCACTAATTCAAAAAGGTTTTAATTTTGTTATCAGTAGTGCTAATCTCAAATACAATAGATGTACTTCAAGGCTTTTTAATAACTTTTCTTAATGTAATATAGTTTTTATACTATTTTACTTTTCTGAGTCATTACTCTTCTTTGGTGTTTGATACATTTTCCTTTTTTGATCATCTGATTATATTTTGATTCCTTTTGTAAGCCATGGTTTTTACATTGTTTATTGCAATTATATTTAATGATTTTCTTAGAGAAACAGTTTTCGAACACACTTTAGAAAGTATCATGAAATATATTTTTACAGTGGTTCAACTTATCTTGGTCTATAAAAGCATTATCTATCAATGTTCAACAAATAGGATACTAGCTTTCAGAACAGTGTTCTTTCATCACGAAGGAGAGGAGGGAAGGAACAGGGAACAGAAGGGGGTAGGTTATTCATGACCTAGGTCATGAGGTGATGACGGGTGGTGTGGTCTTCCTTGTTATATACAAGGTGGTCCATTGATGGTGACCGGGCCAAATATCTCAAGAAATAAGCATCAAGTGAAAAAACTACAAAGCACAAAACGTTTCTAGCTTGAAGGAGGAAAACAGATGGCGATCTGGTTGGCTCGTTAGATGGTGCTGCCATTGGTCAAACGGATATCAACTGCATTTTTTTTTTTAAATAGATACCCCCAGTTCTTATTACATATTCATCTATTATGTAAATAAATATGAATGTTTTATTTGGAACACTTTTTTCGCTTTGTGACAGATGGCGCTGTAATAGTCACAAACATATAAGTACGTGGTATTGCGTAACATTTCGCCAGTGTGGATGGTATTTCTTCATGATGCATTACTCATGTTAAAATAGACCATTTAGAGATTGCAAAAAAGGTCGATATGGTATTTATGTACTGCTATTGTGATCAACATGCCCAACGGGCCTGTGCTATGAATGTTGATCGTTATCCTGGAAAACAACATCTAAGTGTCTGGAACTTCTGTTGGATAGTTATGTTATTTAAAGAGACAGGAAGAGTTCAGCCACGACTGAAACATCAACCACGACCTGCAACAAATAATGATGCCCAAGTAAGTGTTTTAGCTGCAGTTGCGGCTAATCCGCATATCAGTAGCAGACAAATTGAGCGAGAATCAGAAATCTCAAAAATGTCGGTGTTGAAAATTCTACACCAACATAAATTTTAGCCTACCATATTTCTATGCACCTGGATTTGCATGAAGAAGACTCTGAGCATTGTGTACAGTTTTGCCACTGGGCACAAAATAAATTACTGGATGATAACAGATTTTTTTGACACATTCTGTTTAATTTAACTCTGATGAGCACTCGCCTGTCAGTATTCAAACAGCGAATTCAGGCCACGTTCGGAACAAGAATTCGAACATAAAAATATTAGCCGCGAACTTACAAAGTATTAGAAACAAAGTTCCCGAATTTGCAGCGCTGCATGGAAGTTATTGCGCTCAGATAGTTTTAGGCACCGAAAGCTGGCTAAATGATGATGTGGCAAGTTCAGAAATATTTAGCGAATCGTGGAATGTATATCGGAAAGATAGATCTGATACAACTGGAGGAGGAGTGTTCATCGCTGTGGACAAAGATATTGTTTCTACTGAGATAGAGGTTGAAAGTAACTGTGAAGTTATCTGGGCACGCATAACAGGTCTAAAAGAAGTAAAGTTAATAGTTGGGTGTTTTTACCGGCCCCCCAGTGCTGCTGTAGCAGTTTTAGAATCATTCAAGGAAAGTCTACACCAGGTAGTGCATAGGTATCCGGGCCATGCAATATTAGTCGGAGGTGACTTCAACCTTAAGAGTATAGATTGGGACCTCGCTAGTTACATTTCAGGCGGTACAGACAAGCAGTCTTGCGAGCTACTTTTGGACACATTCTCCGAAAACTGTCTTGAGCAGTTAAACCGGCAACCCACGCGCAATGGAAATATTCTAGACCTTATAGCCACAAACAGGCCTGACCTTATTAACGATGTCTGTGTAGAGACAGGAATTAGTGATCACGATATCGTCATAGCGTCGATGGTGACCAAAGTTCATAAACCAGTCAAGAAGGCTAGGAGCGTGTTTTTGTTGGGAAAAGCCGACAAGCAAATGTTACGATCGCACTTAGAAAATGAATGGGCATCGTTTAATTCTGGGACTATGGATGTAGAGGAATTGTGGACTAAATTTAAATGCATTGTTAATGAAGGGTTAGAGAAATATGTGCCAGTAAAGACGATTAAGGATGGAAAAGATCCACCGTGGTATAATAATAATGTTAGAAAGCTGCTGAGAAAGCAAAGGCTGTTGCACTCTCGATTCAAAAAGGAACACGCAAATAATGACAGGCAAAAGTTAGTAGAGATTCGTGCGTCTATAAAAAGATCGATGCGTGAAGCATACAATAATTATCACAGCCATACCTTAGCAAAAGATCTTTCCGAGAACCCGAAAAAATTCTGGTCCTATGTAAAATCGATAAGCGGATCAAAGCCCACTGTCCAGTCACTAGTTGATCATTCCGGGGCAGTAATAGAAGAAAGCAAACGGAAAGCTGAAGTTCTAAATTTAACCTTTAAGAAATCTTTCACGCAGGAGGACCGCACAAATATACCAACATTTGATCAACGTACCAATTCCGAAATGGGGGACATAGCAATAGGTATTTCCGGTGTAGAGAAGCAGCTGAGAGAGCTAAATACGAAAAAGTCTGCTGGTCCGGATGGAATACCAGTTCGGTTTTACAAAGACTATTCTGCGGCATTGGCCCCCTACTTAGCTTGCATTTATAGCGAATCTTTAATTCAGCGCAAAGTTCCTAGTGATTGGAAAAAAGCGCAGGTGACTCCCGTGTATAAGAAAGGAAAGAGAACTGACCCATACAATTACAGGCCAATATCGTTGACATCGGTTTCATGTAGAATTTTGGAGCATATTCTCAGTTCGAATATAGTAAATTTCCTTGAAACGGAAAAGCTTCTTTCCATGAATCAGCACGGGTTTAGGAAACATCGTTCATGTGAAACTCAGCTTCCCTTTTTCTCACATGACATCTTGCGAGCCATGGACGAAGGGCAACAGGCGGATTGTGTTTTTCTCGACTTCAAAAAGGCGTTCGACACGGTACCACACTGCAGACTGCTAACGAAGGTACGAGCTTATGGAATAGGTTCACAGATTTGTGACTGGCTGGAAGACTTCCTAAGTAATAGAACGCAGTACGTTGTTCTCGACGGCGAGTGTTCATCAGAGACGAGTGTATCGTCAGGCGTGCCCCAGGGGAGTGTGATAGGACCGATATTATTCTCTATCTATATAAATGATCTGATGGACAGAGTAAGTTGTAATTTGCGGCTGTTTGCTGATGATGCTGTGGTGTATGGGAGGGTGTCGTCTGTAACTGACTGTAATAGCATACAGGTTGACTTAGACAAAATTTCTAGTTGGTGCGAAGAATGGCAGCTAGCTCTCAATGTAGAAAAATGTAAGGTGATGCGCATGAGTAGGAAAAACAATCCCATAATGTTCGAATACAGCATCAGTAGTGAGCTTCTTGATGCGGTCGCGTCGTTCAAATATCTAGGCGTAACATTGCAGAGCGATATGAAATGGAACGAGCATGTAAGGACAGTTGTGAGTAAGGCAGACAGCCGACTTCGGTTTATTGGGAGAATTTTGGGAAGATGTACTTCAACTGTAAAGGAGACCGCGTATAAAACGCTTGTACGACCACGTCTTGAGTATTGCTCAAGTATTTGGGACCCGCAGCAGATCGGTTTGAAGGAAGACATAGAGGCGGTTCAGAGGCGAGCAGCTAGATTTGTTACCGGTAGGTTCGACCAATGCGCGAGTGTCACGGAAATGCTCCGGCAACTCAATTGGGGATCGCTGGAAGAAAGATGACGTTCTTTTCGTGAATTTCTGTTAAGTAAATTTAGAGGGCCGGAATTTGAAGCTGAGTGTAGTACGATCTTGCTGCCGCCTACTTACATTTCGCGTAAAGATCACAAAGACAAGATAAGAGAAATTAGGGCTCGTACGGAGGCATATAGGCATTCTTTTTTTCCTCGTTCAATTTGGGAGTGGAATAGGAAAGGAAATGCCTAGTAGAGGTACAGTGTACCCTCCGCCACGCACCTTACGGTGAATTGCGGAGTATGTATGTAGATGTAGATGTAGTGATGAAGCATCATTCACAAACAGAGGTAATGTAAACTGCCATAATATGCACTATTGGGCAACAGAAAATCCATGATGGCTGTGACAAGTGGAACATCAGTAACCTTGGTGGGTTAATGTATGGTGTGGCATTATGGGAAGAAGGATAATTGGCCCCTATTTTATCGAGGGCAATCTAAATGATGCAGTGTATGCTGATTTCTTACATAATGTTCTACCGATTTTTTTACAAGATGTTTCACTGCATGACAGAATAGTGATATACTTTCAATATGATGAATGTTTGGCACATGGCTCGCGTGCAGTTGAAGCAGTCTTAAATAGAATATTTAACGACAGACGGATTGGTCATGGAAGCACCATACCATTCACCAGATCTTACATCCCCGTATTTCTTTCTATGAGGAAAATTGAAGGGTATTTGTTACCATGATTCACCAAAAATGCCAGAAAACTAATTAATTGACATTTAACATTGTGGTTGTTGTCAATCAGAAAGAACTGAAATTAAAACTTAAAAAGATATGCGCCATCTAAAATTATTGTATGTATAGTTTTCATTTTATATTGTGATTATTTTTGTATACATGAAATGTTTTACTGTTATGTTCGGTGATTGTAAATTAGTATAGTCAATTGTTATGAACAATGCGTAATGTAATGCCGTTATTGTCAATGTTATATATTTGCCTCACCGCCTTGCGTGGAGGAGTTGGAGTTTTAGTCATTTGTCAAGTGCTCTGGAAGCTATGTCAGTCTTTTGTTTTAAAATGGAAGTACTATCACCTAAGGTCTGTTCCATCGTGTACATTGTTAAGTTGTAATGTTTTGGTGGAGAAGAAGTTTGATTCAAATTAAAGAAGAAGTGAAAAAGTGTACCTACGAGTATTTATTTCTACCACGACGCCCCAGGAGAATAAAGTTGCAGCGAGCAGAACCCCCATACATCATAATGTTGAAAAGATGAGTATTATGTTTGAAAGTGGTAGAATGTAATTGCCTATGAACCTAGTAAAACATTTTAAAATGTAATAAAAATGGGGGTGCCTATTTAAAAATATACAGTTGATATCAGTTTGAACTATGGTAGGACCATCTAGCAGGCCAACCATAGTGCCATGTGTTTTCTGTCTTCAAGCTAGAAAAGTTTTGTTCTTTGTGGGTTTTTTTTTTTTTTTATGCTTATTTCGTGAGATATTTGGACCGGTCACTATCAATGGACCACCATGTATTTATATTAAGAAAAGTTGATATGCACCACAAATATTTGAGTTCCAGAAGGCCATGAAACATAGCAATGACGTTAAGAACATGAAAATTGCATCAAGACAATAGTTAATTAACTGGATTTATTTTCTGTCTTTCAAGCTCTTTCTTGGCTGAACTGGTCTGTTTTTAAAATAAAATAAAAATAATAGTAATAATAATAATAATAATAATAAAATAATGGTAATAAAAAAACCACCGTTGAGACAGGGACCACATCCAATATATTAGCACATAATAAACTTACTAACTTAAAACTGAGCTATTTTATTTCACTGGCACCATACTTATTATTGTGTGTTCTTCGCCTGTCATAAGATCTAATATGATTTTCATATCAATACATAAAGCTTTTATATATTTTTCCTTACCTGCAAAATAGATTGTGATGCCCTTTGTTTTCCATCCCTTTTGTTTTTACAAATAACTTTGGCAGTATGACGACCAACAGTCATCATAAATTCATTTCTTTGATGCCTTAGTGCATTTACTTCATATTTTATATGCATTTCTCCCATTCCGAAGTTTCTAAAAAAATTATTTGGAACTTAGTTTGGCCATTATCAAAAAGCATTTCTTTAATTATAGATTCACAGACAAAGAGTTTTACTACTACACAAAAAATAGCACATTTGTCATAATAGCTTGAAATGAAATTGAGTAAGCTAGACATCATTGTAATATATCATCAACAAATATTGAAAACCACATATCTAGAGCTATGTGAAATTTGTATATGCTATAAATACTAAATAAGTAAGTTTATTATAGAGGAGAAATTCCTAGCAGGAAAAATATAAATAAAAAAATAGATGAAGATTACTTACCAGGCGAAGGAGCACAGGAAGTGATAGTAGCACAAATAAATTAATAAATTCACACACACACACACACACACACACACACACACACACACACAACACTAGCTTTTGCAGCATAGCTGCTTCTTCAGGCAGAAGGGAAGGAGAGGGAAAGGGAAATGATGTGGGGTTTTAAGGGAGTGGGTAAGGAACCATTCCAATCCCGGGACAGGAAAGACTTAACTTGGGGGAAAAAAGGAGGGTAAACAAATACAACCACACCCACACATATACACAAACACAAGCACACCTAGGCGGACATACTGTAGAAAGCAAAGCTTTCCCTCTCCTTCCCTTCTGCCTGAAGAAGCAGCTAGGCTGCGAAAGCTAGCATTTGTGTGTGTGTGTGTGTGTGTGTGTGTGTGTGTGTGTGTTTGTGTGTTTGTGTGTGATTTTATTAATTTATTTGTGCTACTATCACTTCCTGTGCTCCTTCGCCTGGTAAATAAGTAAGTTTACACAACTTAAATTTTTGGCCATGCCCTTCATCAGAAAAAGAAACACATATATTCACGCAATCATTCGGACAACTATACATACACAACCATCATGTCCGGCCACTCCAGTGACAAGTTTGTGTTGCTCTAGTGGCAGGACATGATGGTTGTGTGTGTATAGTTGTCCTAGTGATTGCGTGAATGTATGTATGTAATTTTATGAAAGCCATGGCTGAAAATTTAAGTTGTATGAATGTGATTATCTTTTTATGTCTGTCAGCAGCTCAGCGAGCCTCTTTACGGTGGGTTGTTACCTATCCTCCATTACTGATATTCCTACCAGACATTCCATTGTTAAAATAAGTAAATTTCAATGACATTTAGTGATTTCAATGAAATTTATTACTTGAGTTCTAAAACATTGTAATATAAAGGTGACATACTTTTACTGACTTTTATATAACCACAAATTTTTGGTACTAGACTCTGAGAGACAAAACTTCAGCAAAAACACACTTGTCAACACAAAAAACCTCCAATTATTGCAAGATTGGGAATGGTCTGTCTTGTTTGAATGGAAATCACTTTTTTTGTCTGTTTCCATGCTTACTCTAAAAAAGCCTCTTGGTTGTAGCAACATTAAATGCAGTAGTGTAAAATATTATCACATACACAAGTCATATAAAGAAAGGAGAACATGTTGTAAATATAGGTGTGAGCAATGATGTTTATAAAAACAAAAGCCTTGCAATGTTTCTGGAACATACTGCTGAAACTTTCGTGCACAAAAATTGTCATCACAAATTTGTTAGTGCAACACGATCAGCCTGAATGGTCATCTATACATCTTATAAAATTTACTACTCACCGCAAAGACGTGGCGACGAGCTGCGACAGGCACATACAAAAGACACACACATACAACACATTCAGCTATCGGCCATGGCCTTCTTCAGAAATAGAGCACTCACGCAATCACACAGGCACACAACACAGTCATACAACCATCACCTCCGACTGCCACACTTCGAATCACGCTCTGCAGCGAATCGGGGACGGGAGGGGAGGGGAGGGGAGGGGGAGGGGATAGAAAGGTTACGTCACGGTGGTGGGGATGGGTTAGATGGGAATCTCGTTATTCCCATCTAACCCATCCCCACCACCGTGACGTAACCTTTCTATCCCCTCCCCCTCCCCTCCCCTCCCGTCCCCGATTCGCTGCAGAGCGTGATTCGAAGTGTGGCAGTCGGAGGTGATGGTTGTATGACTGTGTTGTGTGCCTGTGTGATTGCGTGAGTGCTCTATTTCTGAAGAAGGCCATGGCCGATAGCTGAATGTGTTGTATGTGTGTGTCTTTTGTATGTGCCTGTCGCAGCTCGTCGCCACGTCTTTGCGGTGAGTAGTAAACTGTCCTCACTATATTATTTATTCCAACCTGGACTTTCCAATTTTATATCTTATAAAATTTGCTATATGTGTGTTGGTATGTTCCATATCTACTAAACTACTGGAGCGGTTTCAAGCAAACTTAATACACATGTTCCTTAGTATCAGGAAACAATCACTATCTGTGTAAGAACCACCTAAGACATATATGTCAGGAGATATGATGTCATAAACAATGACATTCGAGAAAAACGGCTGCATCATGTGATAATATGCTACATCTGCTCCTAAACTAAAACCAAATTTGGCACAATGTCCTTTAACACCAGAAGTAATTTGCTATGGTGGCAAAAAGCACCTACAATACATAGTTCACACGATATCAAGTCATAAACAATGAGAATTGCCCCGTCTTGCGATGTTTGACAGCATGAATTTATTCATCAACTACTTGAGAATGAGAGCTCTTAGTGACTTGCAATAAACTTTAAACACGTAGCGATGAAACAGATTCGAAATCGGCCGTCACCTGTCACCTGGCGATCAGGTGTTCAGTGAAATGTCAAATGTATCATGCGCCGACCACTAAGAGCGCTTGTGAGCTGTCTGCTCCATGCTACTAAGTGAGCGTTCCTTGAAAAAAAAAATAAAAAAAAAATAAAAAAAAAAAAAAAAAAAAATGTTGTTCTGAGTAAACAAGAGAGACAGTCTAATTTTTACTTTTGTCATGAGGACTGATATTCATGTTTATTTCAATGTTCTACTTCCAATGTTTTTATTTCATCGCAAGTTTTACTTACATTGTTTAATTGAAGTGTATTGTACATACTAACGTGCTATAAAAAATAATAAAGTTAGTGCAACTGCAAGTCGTTTTCTTCCATACATGAAAACGAAATTTGTTCGCGACATTGGTGACCCTGACGTGATCTTGACGAAGAGGACCTTTAAATATGCATTGAAGATTTAAAACGAAGATTTTAGAATCAGAAATATGGATGAGGCTGAAGCACCCACAATCTCTCGACTAGCAGTACATCTGCCACTGTTTTGGCCGAACAATCCGGCACTCTGGTTTGCTCAAGTGGAAGCCAGTTTCCTATGTTCAGGAGTGACAGTAGATCAGTAGATACTACAATATTTGTGCTTGTGGTCAGTCAGCTTGATCACAGATAAGCCACTGAAGCAGAAGACATTATTCCATCCCCGCCTGCAGCAGGAGCTTACACAAGACTCAAGAACAAATTAATCCGTTGTATGTCAGAATCTCAAGAAGAGCATGTATGTCAAGTTTTAACACAAGAAGACATAGGAGACGGCAAATCATCGCAGTATCTCCAACATCTATGAAGCAAATCGACACGCACACTGTACCTGACACACTGCTCCGCACTTTATGGAGTAGCAGACTGCTGCCACAGGTGAAGGCTATCGTGGCATCTCAGACCGAAATGTTTCTCAACGCTGTAGCCAATTTAACGGATCTCATACAAGACACAATTTTGGCTGCTCATTGTACAAACACGGTTGTGACATGACAGTACTATGCAGCAAAACAAGTCAGATTATGAGAATTTAGTGAGCAAGATCGACTCTCTGAACAAACAAATGAAAATCTTCTGAACAAAGTATATGCCTTGACCAAACAAATGAGAGGTCTGTTAACAGAACGTTACTCAAAGGAAAGGTTCCACCGCAGATCTCGCAGCAAATCTGCGTCAAATCGACCCTCCAGAAACTCGAGTCCGACGGGAATCTGTTGGTACCATCAGCTGTTCGGCGAGCAAGCACATAAGTGTAACTTACCCTGCACATACGTACAGCAGAATAATCAGTCAAAGGTAGGAGTTCTAGGACATCCATCTACATGTTTATTTGTGTCCGATCGGAAGACTGGGCACAAATTTCTTGTGGATACTGGCTCAGACCTAAGTATTTTACCACGTGATAAGTATCAAAAGTACCATCCGACTACCATGTTTAATTTGTCGGCAGCAGATAATTCTATTATTCATACTTATGGTCTACAACAGATGTCGTGCTCTGATGTGGAATTTCACTGTGGCTGACGTGTCAGAACCAATCATTGGTGGAGATTTTTCTGGCACAGTACCAGTTAATTCCGAACATCCCCAAGCCACACTGCTTGACAAGGTCACTGGATTGTAACTACTGGTTTTCGAAGATGAACTATCACAAGTGACGTCAGAGTGATCCAGTCAACTGCCGACGGGTATGCACACCTACTCGAGCAGTTCTCACCACTCATCAGGCCCCCTGTGGCCCCACAGAAGGTATGTCATAATACTGTCCACTACATTAATACCACTCCTGGCCCGCCAGTCTCTTGCCGACCCAGGCGTCTGGCATCAGACCGATACACTATAGCTAGGGTCGAGTTTGATACTATGTTGAAGGAAGGCATCATTCGTTCTTCAAGTGGACCATGGTCATAAGCATTACATTTAGTGCCTAAAAAGAACGATGCGTGGTGGCCAAGTGGTGATTACCGTGCCCCAAATGCATGCACAATACCAGACAGATATCCAGTTCCACTTTTAAAAGATTATAAGCATGCTCTAGCTGGAAAAAGAATTTTCACAGTATTAGACTGGGCTAAAGCATACACTCAAATCCCAGTTGCTGAGGAAGATATCCTGAAAACCACCTTAATTACACCTTTTTGGTTATTTGCGTGTTTATATATGACTTTTGGACTCAGAAACGCGGCTCAGACATGGAAACGCTTTGTCGATTCCGTGTTGAGAGGACTACAACATTGCTGTTTCGCTTATTTAGATGACATACTTGTGCATTCAGCTTCTCCAGAAGAACATGAACGTCATCTTTTAGAAGTATTTTCATGGCTAGACAAGTTTGGAGTCATCTTAAATACTGCCAAGTGCGTGTTCGGCAAGACAGAGATTACCTTCTTGGGCCATCTTATTTCATCTGAAGGGTCACGTCTGCTGCCTGAAAAAATCACGGCCATTCTCGGAATACCTAGACCGGAAACTGTCAGGGAACTGCATCAGTATTTAGGAGCTCTAAATTTTTATTGGAACC
This sequence comes from Locusta migratoria, assembly GCA_026315105.1. Lineage (NCBI taxonomy): Eukaryota > Metazoa > Arthropoda > Insecta > Orthoptera > Acrididae > Locusta > Locusta migratoria. Next base: position 253,208,021 of record CM048751.1, read on the forward strand.
ACTTACCTCATGCAGCAAAACTACAAGAACCTTTGTTGGTAGCACTAACAGGGCCAAAAACTAAAGGCAAGGCATCAATATTGTGGATGCAAACAATGATAGACACGTTCAAAGCAAGTAAAAAGAGTGTAGCTGAAGCGGCGCTACTAGCACTTCCAGTGTTAGATGCACTTCTTGCTGTTGTAGTTGATGTGAGCCAGTCCGCTGTTGTCGCCGTTCTGCAACAATATGTTAATGACGCCTGGCAGCCACTATTCCCCCTCCCCCCTCGTAAACCGACGCCGATGCAGCAATAATACAGCGCTTACAACCGGGAACTGTTGGCTATCTATGCTGCCATTAAATACTTCCGGACACAACTTGAGGTCAGAGTGTTTACTATTTATATGGATCATAAGCCTCTGACTTTTGCTTTCAGACAGAATAACAATAAATGTTCTCCGCATCAGTTCAATCAATTGGAATTTATCTCGCAGTTCTATACTGACATACGACACATTTCAGGCATAAATAAAGTAGTTGCAGACTGTTTATCACGCATTAGTGCAGTGTCACAGACAATTGACTTGGCGCAGCTGGTAAAAGCTCAGAAATCTGACCCAGAGCTTCAGGGGTGCATTCATGAGTCCACATCAGACCTACAACTGGTCGAAGTTCCTGCATCAGATACGGTGATATATTGTGATGTGGCCCATGGAAAATCCAGACCATTCGTGCCGCCAGTGCTATGCAAACAAGTTTTCCAGACATTGCACGGCTTATGTCACCCAGGAGTTAGAGCAACAGTGAAGTTAGTCTGAAACCGTTTCGTGTGGCCTGGAGTGGAGAAAGATTGTCGACAGTGGGCCCGCCCGTGTATACAGTGTCAGTGCTGCAAAGAAACATGGCATGTACGCTTGCCACTGGGCAGTGTTCCAGAAACAACTGAGAGATTTGCTCACATGCATATTGATGTCATCGGCCCTCTGCCTCCATTGGAAGGACAGCGGTATTTGCTCACCATCATAGACAGATTTACACGCTGGCCAGAGGCAATCCCAGTTGACAATATCTCTACTGAAACTTTGGCGGTGATATTTATGTCACAATGGGTCACACGATTCGGATGTCCACTCCACATAACCTCAGATAGGGGACGACAGTTTGAATCCAATCTATTTACAAAACTCAGTAACTTTTGTGGGGCAGTTCATCATTCAACTACAAGCTATCATCCTGCCAGTAAAAGAATGGTGAAACGTTTTTCCAAGTTCCTTGAAAGCAGCTCTAATGTGCCATGAAACGAACTGGACTACAGCCTTGCCACTCGTTTTACTGGGTCTTCGGATGACGCACAAACCTGAACTGAGTGTATTACCAGCTGAATTAGTTTATGGAGAAACTTTACGTCTACCAGGCGAGCTTGTGGACCCGAGTGCCCGAGTGCTCATTTCATAAACATGTTAAGAGAGAGAATAGCACAAATTCGACCACAACCTGCATCCTGGCATGGCGAGCGACCTACCTTTATGCAGAAAGAACTTAACAAATAGACACGTGATGTTACGTCGAGAAGGAGTTAAACCTGCATTAACACCTCCATATACAGATCCCCACAAAGTTATCAACGAGGAGAAAAAAACCTTTGAAATTATGGTCAAAGGGAAACGCAACATCGTCTGAGTCGACCGTGTCAAACCAGCGTTTGTCATAGACGAACCGGTCGGCAGACAACCGCATTCCACCAAGACACAACCATCACCTGTTGCAGTTCAACCAAGCCTACCGACTGTGACACCTGCATGCACGAAACGCTCTGGACACACTGTACGCTTCCCGATGAAGTATGCCAGCGACGCCTAGGACAACGCAGAAAAGGATGCTCTGCTCTCCCGCGGGGGGCTGTGTAGTGACGAAACAGATTCACGATCGGCCGTCACATGTCACCTGGTGAACAGCTGTTCAGTGAAATGTCAAACATTTCGCGCACCAACCACTAGGAGTGCCTGCAAGCTGTCTGCTCCATACTGCTAAGCGAGCATTCCTTGAAAAAAAATGTTGTTCCGAGTAAACAAGAGAGACAGTCTAATTTTTACTTTGTTATGAAGATTGTTATTCATGTTTATTTCATTGTTCTACTTCAAATGCTTTTATTTCATTGCAAGTTTTACTTACACTGTTTAATTGAAGTGTATTGTACATACTAACGTGCTATCAAAAATAATAAAGTTAGTGCAACTGCAAGTCGTTTTCTTCCATACATGAAAACAAAATTTGTTCGCTGGGTTCATATCAAGAAAACCTTAGTGACAAACACAATCTTTACAAAAAAATCACACATACATACTGCTGAATGTTTCTTTGATATTCTATTACAATTCGACAAATAGTTACTGAGATATGAAGTTGTAAAAAATTTGGTTTATGAATAACTGCATCATCATGCACAAAGATTCAATTTATTATGTTTTTATTACTAACATCATTCATGACATATTTTGAAGACATTAGGTACACATACCACTGAATGTACCTTAAATTTACATCATAGTATGACATATATTTTAGGAGATATGATGTCATACACAATTAAGTTTCTGATAACTGCTACATCATGCGCTATTTTTCTACATATCCTTGTATAATAATGGACTGATTTCAATTAAACTTGGTACACATATTGTTTACTATCAGGCAACAATCGCTGTGGTGCTAAAAACTACCTATGTCACTTAGTTCAGGAAATATGATAATGTAAACAATGAGTCACAAACAATTTCCTGTCACGTGACGATTGATTTATGAAACTTCATTCATCCACTATTTATTCACCACAGACAGTTTCCTAATATTACACTCTACAAATCTGGAAAATTATGTTATTGTAGGAAAAAAAGTCAAGGATAATGATGATGTCATAAGTATTGAGCTACATGAAAATGAAACTTAAATGGACAGATAGTAAGGTAGAAGCCAATGGACAAAAAGGGAAGAAATACAGAGAGGAGGATTAGGAGAGAGAGAGAGAGAGAGAGAGAGAGAGAGAGAGAGAGAGAGAGAGAGAGAGAGAGAGAGAGAGAGAGGAGAGGGGAAGAGAGACCTGGGGGGGGGGGGGGGGGGGAAGAAGTAGACAGATATAAAGGGGGTGGAACAGAGAGGAAGAGGAGAGAGGCAAACATGGAGTGGGTGGGAAAAGACATGCGACAAAGAGACTGACAGGAAGGGGCATTGGCATGAGACATTATGGAGGAGAAGATGTAGAGAGAGAGAGAGGAGGGAGGGAGAGGGAATACAAGGTTGGAGAGAAGGGATAGAGAACATTGGAAAGAGAGGCGGGGAAGATGGATGAAGACAAAGGGATCATAAATACATACAAAAAATCTTTAATAAAAGGGTCCGCTTCAGCTGTTTTACTTTTTTTTAAAAGACCACCGGTTTTGTGACTTAAAGTCGCATCTTCAGGTCAAATACCTGAATAAAAAGGAAACACCAGACTATAAGCCAGTGACAAACCAGGAAAAGCCTATCTGGATAAAGATGGAATGGAAATATACTTACAGTTAAAACATAAAACCCGGGGCTCACCAATACAATCAACAACCACCCTGGCTGACAGAACACTTCACACAAAATACCAAGGTGACAACTGCCCTTGCCGATCAAACCACCTGATAGAGCCAGCGAACAGCGGCGTGCCTGGAAGTAAATTGGCGCAGGAGCGCATGATGACAGATTGCACCGAGGGTCGTGCACGCGCAAAGTGTGTTTGGCGGACACAGTAAATACAGAAAAAACACTTGGTACACAAAGTACGTGAACAGGACATTCAAACGTAAGCTAGTATAACACAAGACGAAACATGATATAGCGTGAAATGAAACCTGGGGCTGCAAGGAGCCAAACCCACTAAACAGGACTCTATTAAAGGGCTAAAATCCCCATTAATAAGGGATTCGGATTTTTTTTATTTAAAAAAAAGGTAAATAATAACAAAGGGAGGTAGAAGCAACTGTGAAACACATGACTGGGCTCGCTTATACATTGAGGTAGTCAAAGTTTGCAAGGATGGATTTGTGCCTCAATTCAGTCTGGGTGTTATGTGTATGAGATGGAGATTGCTTTAAAGCCCGGTATATCTCAAGTTCTTCTAAATATTAAGGACATTTTCTTTTTGTTCCCTATGTAGTGCTAATAGGTTAGAGGGAATGCTAGTGACCGAGTTAATCAGTTGCAGGGGTTGGTAAGGGCTGAATTGGAGGCAGGTAAATACAGATGTTCCTTGAACCTGACTTTGAATGTTCTACCTGTCTGTGCAATATAATTATATGGACAATCATTACATGTGATTCTGGCAACACCTGAGGATTTGAAATGATCTTCTTTCATTTTTTCCCTGTGCCTGAATCTCAGGCCATTATTCCTGGGAATAAAATAAGGTGGTACAATGCCCCTAGTGGAAAGATGTTTGCCTGACCGACTTTAAATTTCTACCAACGTATGGGATTCTGTGATAAGCTTGCTTAGGGGTGCTTTTGCACAAGAGAACTAATGTAATTACGCCCTGCTGCTCATCTGAGGGTGGAGATGGACCTTTAAGTTTTTTAAGAACACTTTTGTTAATATTTCTTACAAACTCATTATGGTAGCCATTGGAAAAGGCTATAAACTGTATCACGCTGTATTCCCAGTTGAATGCCTCCACGGAAAGTGGGGTGTTGTGCGTTCTCAGGATCATAGCCCTGAAAGCAGCTCGTTTGTAACATATGGGGTGATTGGATGAGCTGTGTATCACCAAATCCGCTGTGGCGGGCTTACAGTAAATGTCAAACTCAAAAGTCCTATCACGCAGTGTGAACAAAAGGTCCAAAAAAGGCAAAGTCTGGAGTATCATATTTTCACTGATTTGACCTCTTTATTGGATAAAGTCCTATTACGAGCACGTTATGTTGATGATATTTTTCTCCTTTATAATGGGCCTGATTCCGAATGTAATCAATTCCTCCTTCAGCTTAACAGCCTCAAAGAACAGGTCCAGTTCACTATGGAATGTAGTACCAATAATACTATCCGCATGCATTTTTTTCTTTTTCTTTTGGTTGCTGTACCACACTAGGCAAAAATGGAATGGGAAGTTAAAAAACACATCAGGGATCAGTACTTGGTTCTTTCCTGTGTATTGTGTGTATAAAATTTACCCCCAACTTTGCCTATGAAGTAGTACTGTATACAGATGACAAGAACATAAGTTGATAATCTAGAGCAGAGTTTTTTTTGACCTGTGGGTTGTGACTCCCCCCCCCCCCCCCCCCCTCCGGGTCACTGTACAGGAGGAAGTACAGTAGTTCTACATCTACATAAATACTCTGCAAGCCACAATGAAGTGCATGGCAGAGGGTTCATCGAACTGCTTTTATTGTATTTCTCTATGGTTCCATTCTCTAATAGCTCACAGAAAAAAAAAAAAAAAGAAAAAAAAAAACGAACACCTAAATCTTTCCGTTTTTGATCTGATTTCTCTTATTTTATTTTCATGATCATGTCTCCCTATGTAGGTGGGCACTAACAAAGTAGGTTCGCATTCGGAAGATAAAGTTGGTGAAAGAAATTTTTCAAATAGATCTCATTGCAACAAATTACACGTTTCTTTTAATGATTTCCATCCCAACTTGTGCACCATTTCTGTGATACTCTCTCCCCTATATCACGATAGTCCAAAATGAGCTGTCCTCCTCTGAACTTTCTCTAAATCATCCATCAGTACCACTTGGTGGGGATCCCACAATGTGCAGCAATACTCCAAAATAGGACATACAAGTGTAGTGTAAGCAGTTTCTTTAGTAGAACTGTTGCATCTTATAAGTGTTCTGCCAACGAAGCATAGTCTTCGGTTCGCTTTCCCTACAGTATTTTCTGTGTGCTCTTTCCAGTTTAAGCTGTTTTTAATTGTCACCCCTAGGTATTTATTTGAATTTATGACCTGTAGTTGTGACTGATTTATCATGTAAATGAAGTTTAAGGGGCTTCTGTTAGTGGTTATATGGATGACTTCACACTTCTCATTATTAAGGGTCAATTGCCATTTTTTGTAGCATGCAGATATAAATATCATTTTGCAGTTGCTTTTGATTTTCTGTTAACTTTACTAACTGATCAGTGACAGTGTCATCCATGAACAACCTAAGAGAGATACTCAGATTGTATCCTAAATCATTTATAAAAATAAGGAACAGTAGAGGCCCTATAACACTTCCCTGGGGAACGCCAGATTTCACTTCATTTCTACTCCATGACTTTCCAACAATTACAAGGTACTGTGTCCTATGTAACAGGACATTATGAATCCAATCACACAATTGTGATAGTTTTCCATAGGCATGCAGTTTGATTAAAAGACATTTTTGAGGTATAGTGTTGAAAGCTTTCCAGAAATCTAGAAATACGAAATCTATTTGACATTCCTTGTCTATAGTACTCATCACATCAGCAGAGCTAGCTGTGTTTCACAAGAATGATACTTTCTGAATATTTGTTGACTATGGTAAAATACGTCGTTCTCTTCGATGTAGTTCATAATACTTGAGGAAAGTATATGTTCTAAAATCCTGCTGCAAACTGACATCAATGATATAGGCCTGTAATTTTGCGGAACACTTCTATTGCCTTTTTTGAATATTGGCATAACCTGTGCAACTTTCCAGAATTTGGGTACAGAACATTCGCTGAGCAAGCAGTTGTATATGATAACTAGGAAGGGGCTTTTGCATCAACATACTCTGAGAGGAAACTAATTGGTATATAATTAGGTCTGGGAGACTTACTTTTGTCAAGTGATTTAAGTTGCTTTAATACTTGAAAGGTACCAACTTCTAAATTTCGCATTCTGGCAACTGTTCTTGATACGAATCCTGGAGAATTTGCTTCATCTTCTTTTGTGAAGGAATTTCAGAAGGCTGTTTTAAGCAATTCTGATTTAGCAGTACTGTCATCAGTAGCATCACCATTACTATCACGTAGAGAATGTACTGATTGTGTTTTACCGCTAGTATACTTTACATAAGACCAGAATTTCTTAGAATTCTTTACCAAATTACGTGACAGGATTTCGTTGTGGAATCTGTTACAAGCTTTTCGCATTGAACTTTGAATTAAATTTCAAGTTTATGCAAAAGACTTCCAGTCTTGAAGATTTCGTGTCCATTTAAATGTGGCATGCTTTTTCATTGCTTTTGCAAGATTGATCCAACCTGTTTTGTGTACCACGGCAGGTAGCCCCCTCTATTGTTAATTTGTTTGGTATACATCTGTCAATAGTTGTTGATATTATTTCTTTGAACATAAGTCACATTTTATCAACACTAACATAGTTAGTTTCAAAAGACTGGAGATTCTCACTCAGGAAAGTGTGAACAGCATTTTTATCTGCCCACCTTGGTTTTGGTAGATTTGGGAAAGCCGATATTCATTTTGGCTACAACAACTGTGTGTTCACTAATCCCCTGTCTGTTTTGAAACTCTTTCTTAGCTCCAGCTTATTTGTTTCTAAAAGGTCAAGTTCATTTCCAGAACCATTTTCTATTGTAGTGGGTTCCGAAACTAATTGCTCGAGATAATTTTAGGAGAGTGCGTTAACTACAATTTCGGACGATTAGTTGCACCATAAAAGAACCACAGCAGTGCATGTCTGAATACTAGTATGCCTAACAAAAGTGAAATGTATTTTATATTAAAAATATGTGATTCCTTATTGATCATCAATTCTCAGTTGAACACAACAAAGATTGTTTTATAATAAACTAGCTTCATTCCCACTGCTTTGCACACGTAAACTGGACGGTCTGCACTGGTTGTCTCTATTCCTAAATATAAATTTTCATAGATTTAGCCTCAAAAATGCTCTCCTAATCAAGTATTTTGATACAATATGGCACCCCCTATTGTAAATAAATAAATAAAAAACGTAACCATGGTTCCAAATACAAATCTTCGCATTTCTAGCATTAAAATAGTCTTAGTAGCACCCTTAAAAGATTTTGCCTGATTTCACCCGCTTAATGGTTTAAATCAATCAAACAAATACACACACACCCACACATTTACACAGACGCAAGTACGAGGTGTACTTGCGTCTGTGTAAATGTGTGGGTGTGGGTGTATTTGTTTACCCTCCTTTTTTTCCCCCAAGGTAAGTCTTTCCTGTCCTGGGATTGGAATGACTCCTTACCCACTCCCTTAAAACCCTCATCATTTCCTTTTCCCTCTCCTTCCCTTCTGCCTGACGAAGCAGCTAGGCTGCGAAAGCTAGAGTTCGTGTGTGTATGTGTGTGTGTGTGTGTGTGTGTGTGTGTGTGTGTGTGTGTGTGTGTGTTTATTTGTTACTATCACTGCCTGTGCTCCTTCACCTGGTAAGTAGACTTCATATATATATAAAAAAAAAAAAAAAAAAATAGAGAAGAGATGACTTACCAAAAGGACCGGCTCGTTGATAGAAACGAATAAAATAGCACACAAACACACATACAAGCTTTCACAGCCTAGCTGTTTCGTCAGGCAGAAGGGAAGGAGAGGGAAAAGGAAATGATGAGGGTTTTAAGGGAGTGGATAAGGAGTCATTCCAATCCCGGGACAGGAAAGACTTACCTTGGGGGGAAAAAAGGAGGGTTAACAAATACACACACACACCCACACATTTACACAGACGCAAGTACACTTAGGCAGACATACTGTAGAACTGTAGAAAGCAAAGAAGTTAGAAGTTAGACAATTCTACAGTATGTCTGCCTAAGTGTACTTGCGTCTGTGTAAATGTGTGGGTGTGTGTGTATTTGTTTACCCTCCTTTTTTCCCCCCAAGGTAAGTCTTTCCTGTCCCGGGATTGGAATGACTCCTTATCCACTCCCTTAAAACCCTCATCATTTCCTTTTCCCTCTCCTTCCCTTCTGACGAAGCAGCTAGGCTGCGAAAGCTTGTATGTGTGTTATTTTATTCGTTTCTATTGACGAGCCGGTCCTTTTGGTAAGTCATCTCTTTTCTATTTTTTATTTTTTTATCCCACCAGGTAAGTTTCCCTCTATAATTTTCGTTTCATCAATATATATATATATATATATATATATATATATATATATATATATATATATAGGTTTCTACAAATGTCTGCCTAGCTGTGTTTGCATGTGGATATGTGTGAGTGTGTGTGTATTTGTTTACCTTCCTTTTTGTTCCCTAAGGTAAGTCCTTCCACTCCTGGGATTGGAATGGCTCCTTTTCCACTTCCTTAAAACCCGTATCCTTCCCTTTCTCCTCTCCTCTCCTTCCTTCCTCTTTTTCCCGAGGAAGCCACCAGTGGTGGCGAAAGCTCGATTGTTTGTGTGTTTTTGTGTGTGTTTTATGTTTCTGTCGACGAGCCTGTACTTTAGGTAAGTCAAATATCTTTATTTTATACCTATTTTTCCCACCTGGAAAGTCTCCTTCCAAATAATATTAGTTTCATCCTTTTGAACCTAACAATTACGTACGTTCATTATTGCTCAGTTGCCTTTCGAAATCTTTTCTGTCCTCTTATTTTCTCCTTCTGTTTTTGTTTTACATTATATTTTCACCCTATATTCGCTCTCATTTATGTTCATTTTTCTCCTGGCCAAATTAGCCACATACAACAATCAGTATTGACTTCTGAACCTTAACTAATAATACAACTAACGACTTTTCGTTTACGCTTTTCATTATATTTTATTTTTTGTTATTTACCGCTTTCATCACTGCATCTCCTGTATAATTTCTACCCTTTATCCACATTTACTGTGGTAATACTATTTCACAACTTCATTTTACAATTACCTATAATAACCATTTTCGGCTTTTCCTAGAAACTTCCCGATTATTTCCGATTCTCGTTTTTCCACATTTCCGTTCATTCTTCCGACATTCGCGATCATTTTTCTAAACTTTCTATACTTTTTAACCCTATTATTTTTTCGTCAGTTTATTATTTTTATTATTATTATTATTTCCGATTTCCGTTTCTCCACAATTCCGTTCATTCTTCCGACATTCCCATTCATTTTTCAATAACTTTCTATCCGTTTTAATCCTGTTATTCCTTCATCAGGTTATAATTATTGTTATTATTATTATTTCAGATTCCCGTTTTTCCAGATTTCCGTTCATTATTCCGACATTCCCGTTCATTTTTCAATAACTTCCTATACGTTTCAACCCTATTATTCCTTCGCCAGCTTATTATTATTATTATTATTTCCGATTCCCGTTTTTCCACATTTCCGTTCATTCTTCCAACATTCCCGTTCATTTTTCAGTAACTTTCATACGTTTTTAACCCTATTATTCCTTCCTCAGATTATTGTCTACCTCATAGTCGTAATCTGCCACTACTAATCAGTCATTATAATACTCTATCCTTTGATTTTCTCCTCCCTGTAACTTGTTTTGGACGCCAATACAACCACCAAACCATTGTGCATTACGTTGTTAACCAACTGTAGTTGACCTCAGTTTCCACCAGGTTCAACTTCAACAACTCTCTTGAACAACTTTATAGATTTCTATTTTCTTTGCTGAATTCCTTTCGCTATCTATCCACCTTATTATTTTATAAATTATTTATTATAATTTTTTATTTTTTTATTTTATTTTTCTTTCATTTATCTTTCCTTTCTAATCACTTTGTAGTCATTTATTCAACGCATAGTTCTCACTTTTCCATTCCATACATTATGTTACCCTACCTTGACCCCATCAAGTTTTATTTACATTCCCTCCGCAAGAAAGGGTTTTTACAAATGTCTGCCTAGCTGTGTTTGCATGTGGATATGTGTGAGTGTGTGTGTATTTGTTTACCTTCCTTTTTGATCCCTAAGGTAAGTCCTTCCACTCCTGGGATTGGAATGGCTCCTTTTCCACTTCCTTAAAACCCGTATCCTTCCCTTTCTCCGCTTCTCTCCTTCCTTCCTCTTTTTCCCGAAGAAGCCACCAGTGGTGGCGAAAGCTCGATTGTTTGTGTGTTTTTGTGTGTGTTTTATGTTTCTGTCGACGAGCCTGTACTTTAGGTAAGTCAAATATCTTTATTTTATACCTATTTTTTCCACCTGGAAAGTCTCCTTCCAAATAATATATATATATATATATATATATATATATATATATATATATATATATATATAATAGAAGAAAAATTCCTAACAGGAAAAATACACGTAAAAAATAGATGAAGTACACTTACCAGGCGAAGGGGCACAGGCAGTGATAGCAACAAATAAACACACAGACACACAGACACACACACACACACACACACACACACACACACACACACACACACACACAAACGCTAGCTTTCGCAGCCTAGCTGCTTCATCAGGCAGAAGGGAAGGAGAGGGAAAAGGAAATGATGAGGGTTTTAAGGAAGGGGGTAAGGAGCCATTCCAATCCCGGGACAGGAAAGAATTACCTTGGGGGAAAAAATGGAGGGTAAACAAATGCACACACACAAACACATTTACACAGACACACAGACATTTGGTGTCTGTGTAAATGTGTGGGTGTGTGTGCATTTGTTTACCCTCCATTTTTTCCCCCAAGGTAAGTCTCTCCTGTCCCGGGATTGGAATGGCTCCTTACACCCTTCCTTAAAACCCTCATCATTTCCTTTTCCCTCTCCTTCCCTTCTGCCTGATGAAGCAGCTAGGCTGCGAAAGCTAGCGTTTGTGTGTGTGTGTGTGTGTGTGTGTGTGTGTATGTGTGTGTGTGTGTGTGTGTTTATTTGTTGCTTTTGTTGCTATCACTGCCTGTGCCCCTTCGCCTGGTAAGTGTACTTCATCTATTTTTTACGTATATATATATAAATAAAAAAAATAAAAGAGATGACTTACCAAAAGGACCGGCTCGTCGATAGAAACAAATAAACTAAATAAAATCACACACAAACACACATACAAGCTTTCGCAGCCTAGCTGCTTCGTCAGGCAGAAGGGAAGGAGAGGGAAAAGGAAATGATGAGGGTTTTAAGGGAGTGGATAAGGAGTCATTCCAATCCCGGGACAGGAAATACTTACCTTGGGGAGAAAAAAGGAGGGTAAACAAATACACACACACCCACACATTTACACAGACGGAAGTACACTTAGGCAGACATACTGTAGAACTGTAGAAAGCAAAGAAGTTAGAAGTTAGACAGAGATGCCACTTGAGGCAGAGGCTCTGTCCAGAGAACCAAGGCAAAGATGTTAAGATGGTGGGTGGGAATTCGAATTTAGCGGAGGTTGAGACCAGGTGGGCAACGAGAAGAGAGAATATGCTGAAGGGCTAGTTCCCATCTCCGAAGTTCTGAAGGATTGGTGTCGGTGGGAAGTATCCAGATAACCCGGACGGTGTAACACTGTGCCAAGATGTCCTGGTCGTGCCCCAAGGCGTGTTTAGCCACAGGGTGATCTTCATTACCAACAAACACTGTCTGCCTGTGACCATTCATGCGAATGGACAGTTTGTTGCTGGTCATTCCCACCTAGAACGCTTCACAGTGCAGGCACGTCAGTTGGTAAATCACGTGGATGCTGTCGCAAGTAGCTCTGCCCTTGATTGTGTACACCCTCCGGGTTACGGGACTGGAGTAAGTGGTGGTGGAAGGGTGCATAGGGCAGGTTTTACAACGGGGGCGGTTACAAGGGTAGGAGCCAGAAGGTAGGGAAGGTGGTTTGGGGATTTCATAGGGATGGACTAGGAGGTTACGGAGGTTAGGTGGGCGGCGGAAAGACACTCTCGGAGGAGTGGGGAGGATGTCATGACGGGTGGATCTCATTTCGGGGCAGGATTTTAGGAAGTCGTATCCTTGCTGGAGAGCCACATTCAGAGTCCACTCCAGTCCCGGAAAGTATCCGGTGACAAGAGGGGCACTTCTGGGGTTCTGCTGAAGGTTCTGAATTTGGGGGGATGAGGAAGTGGCTCTGGCAATTTGCTTCTGCACCAGATCAGGAGGTTAGCTGCGGGATGTGAAGGCTGTTATCAGGTTATTGGTGTATTGGTTAAGGGATTCAGGACTGGAGCAGACTCGTTTGCCATGAAGACCTAAGCTGTAGGGAAGGGAACGTTTGATGTGTAAAGGATGGCAGCTGTCATAATGCAGGTACTGTTGTTTATTGGTAGGTTTGATGTGGACGGATGTGTGTAGTTGGCCGTTGGATAGATGGAGGTCGACATCGAGGAAAGTGGCATGGGATTTGGAATAGGACCAGGTGAATTTGATGGGACCAAAGGAGTTGAGGTTGGAGAGGAAATTCTGGAGTTCTTCTTCACTGTGAGTCCAGATCATGAAGATGTCGTCAATGAATCTATACCAAACTTTGGGTTGACTGGCTTGGGTGTCCAGGAAGGCTTCCTCTAAGCGTCCCATAAATAAGTTCGCGTACGAGGGGTCCATCCTGGTCCCCATGGCTGTTCCCTTTAGTTGTTGGTATGTCTGGCCCTCAAAAGTGAAGAAGTTGTGGGTTAGGATGAAGCTGGCTAGGGTATTAAGGAAAGAGGTTTTAGGTATGGAAGTGGGTGGTCGGCGTGAAAGGAAATATTCCATCGCAGCGAGGCCCTGGGCATGTGGGATATTAGTGTATAAGGAAGTGGCATTGATGGTTACAAGGATGGTTTCAGGAGGTAACAGGCTGGGTAAGGACTTCAGGCGATCGAGGAAGTGGTTGGTGTCTTTGATGAAGGATGGGAGACTGCACATGATGGGTTGAAGGTGTTGGTCTATGTAGGCAGAGATTCGCTCTATAATTTTCGTTTCAATTTGAATCTAACAATCACGATTGTTTGTTATTGCTCTGTTACGTTTCGAAATCTGTTCTGTCCTCTTACTTTCTCCTTCTGTTTACGTTCTACATAGTATTTTCACCCTATTTTTACCTCCCTTCTTAGTTTATAATTCAATTCTCTCCAGGCAATTAGACTACATACAACTATTTGTACAACAATCAGTAATATTAACTTGCGAGCCTATCCAAACAAAACGACCAATGTCATTATTATTATTTTTTATACATATTTTCGCAGATACCGCCTTCAAACCTGCATCTCGATTTTTCCCCCTTTCATCTACATTTCTCATTTTACTGCATTAACATCATCTCACAACTTCGTTTACTATAACCTTCAATTGGCACTTCATAACAATTTTCGGCTTTTCATAACAATTTTCGGCATTTCGTAGCAACTTCGCGATTATTTCCACTCCCGTTTTTCGATATTTCCGTCTGTTCTTCCGACATTTCCGATCTTTTTTTCTACACGTTTTCATTCCATAACAATTTTCGGCATTTCGTAGCAACTTTGCGATTATTTCCATTCCCGTTTTTCGATATTTCTGTCTGTTTTTCCGACATTTCCGATCTTTTTTCTACACTTTTCACTTCTATTCATTCGTTAGATTATTTTTACCCTTCAACCTTATTCTACCAACAGTTTTTTTTTTCTCCGTACTATACATGTCACCCTACATTGACCCCATCAAATTTTATCTACATTCCCTCTGCCATCATGCCTTTGCCCTAGCCAGACTGAGGTCACACATTTTATTCATTCAGGCTTGTTTAACATTTGGCATCACCCCCAAGGGCCTCACATTGAAAGTTCCCATCTCTGGCTGTAACCCATCCTTTCATCCTGCCTTATACCAACTCCAAACAGAACAATCCACAGCCCTCACCTGCCTGATCCTTAACCTATACCTCAACTCCGCCAATGAACACACCTGTCAACTCCTATCCCTGATCAAAATCCTCAACCTTTCCTCACCTACATCTACACCTGCATTCAGAATATCCTCCTTCAGGCCAACCACAAATTAGAACAGCATGCCACCCAGCACCTCAAAAAACTATCCAATCTCCTGGTCACCCACCTCCGGAAAGGCAATACTCTCTCCCTCTACAACCTCTCCAGTAAACCTCAACCTCCTCTGATTGCACACAAACCCAATCTCTCCCATCTACTCAATTTCCCACTCCCAACACCTCTCCCTCCCAAACCTCAAAATTCCAATCCACAAAATCCGGAACCACAACATCCCAATTCAGTGGTCAACCTCTCCTCTAAACCTCTCTCCCAATCTGAAACCGCTGTCCTATCCAAAGGGCTGACCTTTAGCCCTACTCCCAAATTCAACCAAACAGCCATTGTGAAAGATTTACTATCCTATAGTCGCAGTCTTTGCTGGAGATATCACTTTGCCACGAAGAAAAATAATCCTCTTCCTAATGATCCAGCTCCCCAAGACATCATTCAAATGGAACCCTGCCTAGAACAGTTCCGTCCTCCGTCACAGCGAGACCCACCTGCTCTTCCTCAAAATCACCCTCTTCAAACCTTCCAGGAATTCCTTACTTCCAACCTTGCCTCCCAGTCCTTCCTGAGAAACCTTAATCCTACTCCAAACATTACCGCAGCTGAATCCCGAGCTATCCGTGATCTGAAGGCTGACCATTCCATCGTCATTCTCCCTGCCGACAAGGGCTCCACGACAGTGGTACTTGATCGGCGTGAGTATGTGGCAGAGGGAGTGCGTCAGCTTTCAGGTAATACCACATATAAAGTTTTTCAAGGTGATCCCATTCCTGATGTCCAGGCAGAGCTTCAAGGAATCCTCAAAACCTTAGGCCCCCTACAAAAGCTTTCACCAGACTCCATTAACCTCATGACTCCACTGACACCCCGCACCCCCACCTTCTACCTACTTCCTAAGATTCACAAACCCAATCATCCCGGCCGCCCCATCGTGGCCAGTTACCAAGCCCCAACAGAACGAATCTCTGCCTACATAGACCAACACCTTCAACCCATCATGTGCAGTCTCCCATCCTTCATCAAAGACACCAACCACTTCCTTGATCGCCTGAAGTCCTTACCCAGCGTGTTACCTCCTGAAACCATCCTTGTAACCATCAATGCCACTTCCTTATACACTAATATCCCACATGCCCAGGGCCTCGCTGCGATGGAATATTTCCTTTCACGCCGACCACCCACTTCCATACCTAAAACCTCTTTCCTTAATACCCTAGCCAGCTTCATCCTAACCCACAACTTCTTCACTTTTGAGGGCCAGACATACCAACAACTAAAGGGAACAGCCATGGGGACCAGGATGGCCCCCTCGTACGCAAACTTATTTATGGGACGCTTAGAGGAAGCCTTCCTGGACACCCAAGCCTGTCAACCCAAAGTTTGGTATAGATTCATTGACGACATCTTCATGATCTGGACTCACAGTGAAGAAGAACTCCAGAATTTCCTCTCCAACCTCAACTCCTTTGGTCCCATCAAATTCACCTGGTCCTATTCCAAATCCCATGCCACTTTCCTCGATGTCGACCTCCATCTATCCAACGGACAACTACACACATCCGTCCACATCAAACCTACCAATAAACAACAGTACCTGCATTATGACAGCTGCCATCCTTTCCACATCAAACGTTCCCTTCCCTACAGCTTAGGTCTTCGTGGCAAACGAGTCTGCTCCAGTCCTGAATCCCTTAACCAATACACCAATAACCTGATAACAGCCTTCACATCCCGCAGCTATCCTCCTGGTCTGGTACAGAAGCAAATTGCCAGAGCCACTTCCTCATCCCCCCAATTTAAGAACCTTCAACAAAACCCCAGAAGTGCCCCTCTTGTCACCAGATACTTTCCGGGACTGGAGCGGACTCTGAATGTGGCTCTCCAGCAAGGATACGACTTCCTAAAATCCTGCCCCGAAATGAGATCCATCCTTCATGACATCCTCCCCACTCTTCCGAGAGTGTCTTTCCGCCGCCCACCTAACCTCCGTAACCTCCTAGTCCATCCCTATGAAATCCCCAAACCACCTTCCCTACCTTCTGGCTCCTACCCTTGTAACCGCCCCCGTTGTAAAACCTGCCCTATGCACCCTTCCACCACCACTTACTCCAGTCCCGTAACCCGGAGGGTGTACACAATCAAGGGCAGAGCCACTTGCGACAGCACCCACGTGATTTACCAACTGACGTGCCTGCACTGTGAAGCGTTCTAGGTGGGAATGACCAGCAACAAACTGTCCATTCGCATGAATGGTCACAGGCAGACAGTGTTTGTTGGTAATGAAGATCACCCTGTGGCTAAACACGCCTTGGGGCACGACCAGCACATCTTGGCACAGTGTTACACCGTCCGGGTTATCTGGATACTTCCCACCGACACCAATCCTTCAGAACTTCGGAGATGGGAACTAGCCCTTCAGCATATTCTCTCTTCTCGTTGTCCACCTGGTCTCAACCTCCGCTAAATTCGAATTCCCACCCACCATCTTAACATCTTTGCCTTGGTTCTCTGGACAGAGCCTCTGCCTCAAGTGGCATCTCTGTCTAACTTTTAACTTCTTTGCTTTCTACAGTTCTACAGTATGTCTGCCTAAGTGTACTTGCGTTTGTGTAAATGTGTGTGTGTGTGTGTGTGTGTGTGTGTATTTGTTTACCCTCCTTTTTTCTCCCCAAGGTAAGTATTTCCTGTCCCGGGATTGGAATGACTCCTTATCCACTCCCTTAAAACCCTCATCATTTCCTTTTCCCTCTCCTTCCCTTCTGCCTGACGAAGCAGCTAGGCTGCGAAAGCTTGTATGTGTGTTTGTGTGTGATTTTATTTAGTTTATTTGTTTCTATCGATGAGCTGGTCCTTTTGGTAAGTCATCTCTTTTCTTTTTTTATTTTTGTTTATCCCACCGGGAAAGTTTCCCTCTATTTTATATATATATATATATATATATATATATATATATACACACGTAAAAAATAGATGAAGTACACTTACCAGGCGAAGGGGCACAGGCAGTAATAGCAACAAATAAACACACAGACACACACACACACAAAAATGCTAGCTTTCGCAGCCTAGCTGCTTCATCAGGCAGAAGGGAAGGAGAGGGAAAAGGAAATGATGAGGGTTTTAAGGAAGGGGGTAAGGAGCCATTCCAATCCCGGGACAGGAAAGACTTACCTTGTGGGAAAAAATGGAAGGTAAATAAATGCACATACACCCACACATTTACACAGACACAAGTACACTTAGGCAGACATACTGTAGAACTGTAGAAAGCATATATATATATATATATATATATATATATATATATATATATATATATATAGATTGTTTGACTTACCCAAAGTACAGGCTCGTCGATAGAAACACTAAACACACATAAAAACACACAAACATTCAAGCTTTCACCACCGCTGGCAGCTTCTTCAGGAAAAAGAGGAAGGAAGGAGAGGAGAAAGGGAAGGATATTGGTTTTAAAGGAAGTGGAAAAGGAGTCATTCCAATCCCAGGAGTGGAAGGACTTACCTTAGGGGAAAAAAAGGAAGGTAAACAAATACACACACACTCATACATATCCAAACGCAAACACACCTAGACAGACTTTTTATTTATTTATTTATATTTTTTTGTCTTTAAATTGCACACATATTTGTGTAACTATGCATAACTAGGGGAAAGATAGATACCGCCTACCGGAAAATAAAAGAGATATTTGGAGACAAGAAAAACAGCTGTATGAATATCAAGAACTCAGAAGGAAAACCAGTACTAAGCAAAGAGGGGAAAGCTGAACTGTGGAAGGAATATATAGAGGGCCTATACAAAGGAAGTAAATGTGAATGCAGTATTGTAGAAATGGAAGATGAAGTGGAGGAAGATGAGATAGGAGATACGATACTGCGAGAAGAATTTGACAGAGTGCTGAAGGACTTGAGCTGAAACAAGTCCCCTGGAGTAGTTGATATTCCATCTGAACTGCTGATGTCGTTAGGAGAGCCAGTTGTGAAAAAATTGTATTACCTGGTATGCAAGATGTATGAGACAGGGGAAATACCCTCCGACTTCAAGAAGAATATTGTAATTCCAATTCCAAAGAAAGTAAGAGCAGACAAGTGTGAAAATTACAGAACTATCAGTTTAATAAGTCATGGGTGCAAAATACTAACATGAATTATTTACAGCCGAATGGAAAAGCTTGTGGAATCCAACCTCGGAAAAGATCAGTTTGGATTTAGGAGAAATGTAGGAACATGGGAGGCAATACTCACATTACAACTTATCTTAGAAGATAGGCTAAGGAAAGGGAAACCTACATTTTTAGCGTTGATCGATTTGGAAAAAGCTTTTGACAGTGTCGACTGGAATACATACTTCCAAATTCTGGAGGTATCAGGGGTGAAATATAGGGAGCGAAGAGTTATATTCAACCTATATAAAAACCAGACAGCAGTTATTAGACTTGAAGGACAAGAAAGGGACACATAGGTTGGGAAGGGAGTAAGACAGGGTTGTTGTCTTTCCCCAATGTTGTTCAATCTATACATTGAGCAGGCAGTGAAGGAATGGAAAAATAAATTTGGAGAGGGCATTAAAGTGCAGGGTGAAGAAATAAAATCATTGCGGTTTGCCGATGACATAGTAATTCTGTCACAGACCGCAAAAGATCTGGAAGAGCAATTGAATGGGATGGGCAGTGTCTTGAAAGGAAGATATAAGATGAACATTAACAAGAGTAAAATGAAGATAATGGAATGCAATGTCAGAAAATCTGGTGATGCTGAAGGAATTAGATTAGGTAATGAGACAATAAAAGTAGTAGATGAATTTTGTTATTTGGGTATCAAGATAACTTCTGATGGCCGAAGTAAAGAAGATATAAAATGCAGAATGGCAATGGGGAGAAAAGCCTTTCTAAAGAAGCGAAACTTATTAATGTCCAATATTAATTTAAATGTTAGGAAGTCCTTTCTGAAAGCTTTTGTCTGGAGTGTAGCATTGTATGGGAGTGAAACGTAGACGATAAGGAGTTCAGATAAAAAGATGATAGAAGCTTTTGAAATGTGGTGCTACAGACGAATGATGAAAATTAGATGGGTAGATCGCGTAACTAATGAGGAGGTGCTTAACTGAATCAGGGAGAACAGGAGTTTCTGGCATATCCTGAGTAAGAGAAGGGATAGATTAGTTGGACACATTCTGAGACATCAAGGAATTGTCAACTTAGCATTAGAAGGAAGCGTGGGGGGAAAAATCGTAGAGGGAGACCGAGGGACGAATATAGTAAGCAGATTCAAAAGGATGTAGGTTGCCGAACATATTCTCAGATGAAGAGACTTGCACAGGACAGGGTAGCATGGAGAGCTGCATCAAACCAGTCTGCAGACTGAAGACTACGACAACAACAACAGTTATGTAATGGTTTGGGGAGGGGATGGAGGTTGCCAAAATAATTTGGTTTGAAGGGGATCACATTTTCAAAAGGTGGGACCCACTGATCTACAGAAACTGTGACAACATAAGCACGGCAATGGACAGATGTATCAATTTGTTTCAAGCAAAGTGTTGCAAATTAATGACAGTAAAACAGAAGACATTGTTGTCAGTTTAAATATCAGCAGTGAAAATCTAAAATCAATTAAAGTGCTATGTTTTCACACAGATCAGAAATTAAGCTAGGTGGGTTACACAGAAAAATTGTGTTCAAAACTGTCTCGGGTAATTTTCCTATTGTACAAATTCAGGAGTAATGTAACTATGTTAGTGTATGCATATTTTGCATTTTTCCACTCCCACGTCCCATATGGAATTCTACTATGGGGAAAACAGCTCAGGCTCAAAAATTGAAAAACTGTTTTTTCTCCTTAAAATAAATAAATAAAGCCCTTAAGATGTATAGCTGCACTGACTTCAAGATAATTGTGTAAAGTTCAAAAAGCTTAATATCATTACAGTCACTAGCCTGTAATGTATCGCTGTCCACTATATGTTAAAGAGAATCTAAATAAATTTGACCTTAGGTTGTCAATATACCAACACAACACCTGGACAGTTAATTGATCAACCATGCTGTGACTGACAGGTTCATTACAGCCAGAAACACCTTGGTCTTAGATTATTCAACAGACTTCCTAACACTGCCCATTATGTCCCACATGGGACATTTAAAAACATGTTAGAAGAGTTGTTTAAGAAAAAAGTGCACTACTCAATAAAAGAATACTTAGAATTGACCTAAGTGATATAAAGTTCTAACTAATTACTGCTACACTAAGTCCAAACACAATAAAATAAAATAAAAAAAATATATATATAATCACACTAAATGGAGTGCTAACAGGTTCTAACATATAATTCTGTATTCTCAATATAATTCAAAGACTATAAGTGAAACTCTATTATTGATACAATAACATGAAATTGTATGTGCCTGTAGGTTTAGTTTTATATTCAATTATAACATGTAAAAAGTGTGTGTGTGTGTGTGTGTGTGTGTGTGTGTGTGTGTGTGTGTGTGCATGCATGTGTGTGCTTGTGTGAATGCACATGCATTTGTTTAATTTTCATCCCCTACTCCACCTCTCCATTCTATTCCTAAGCAGCATCTCGTTCCACCCATCCAGTATTTACATGATCCGTAAGGCTGTGCTGTATCCATCCCCACCAGTGTGACACAACCTTCCTGTCGGCCCCTCCCCTCCCCTCCTATTTACTCACTGCAGAGCATAATCTGGAGTGCAGCAGCCAGAGATGACAGCTGTGTTAGGGCTAAGTGCGCTTGTGTGAATGCTCGCTATTCTGAAGAAGGCCAATCGCCAATAGTTATGTGTTGTATGAGTTGTCTTTTTTATGCGCCTATCACATCTCAGCATACATCTTCATGGTGAATAGTAAACTGTTCTCATTATATTGTTGTCATATATGGCATATATTTTTAAAACCTGGTACATTCAAGCTAGAACTTTTATAGATATAAGATTTTAAACCCTTACTCCAAACAAGGCTGTAGGTTAGACAGCACCTTGATAGAAAAGGGGGGGGGGGGGAGAGGAGAATGAGGAGAGGTAGATTGACAGCAATATGGGGAGCAAGGAGTGTACGTTGTATATCCATTTTCCATTTACATTTCATTGTGAAATTACACATATTACAGATGTGTGCTTTCTCTGCTACTAAAGTAAAACCTCGTTTTTACATTCCCAGTTTTTACGTTTTCCCGCCATTTACACCATTTTTTGTCGGTCCCGTCAAATTTCCTATGTTCACAATGTTAATTTTCCCTCATTTTTGCATTAACATATTTACACTTTTCCTGAGTTTTACACTTTTTGAAAGCATGTTCGTGAAGAAAAAAATGATGTAATCTACATAAATGGACGCTAGCATGGCTTTCGCCTTAAGGTATAGCACTTAAAAATTATTCGTAGTCGAGTTTCTTGACACTTTGAATAAATGCAAACGTATATTTCGCATATCGTTGTTGGCAGTACACAGCTAGTTGACTTACGACGCACCAATTTATGGCCATGTAGTTCCTCTTTCCACCATCTTCTTTGCCAGAGTGCCTGGCGTCTACTCAGACAAACAGAACGGTTTGTAGACATGAGAATAATGCCAATTTGTGGCGGTGTAGTTCCTCTTTCCACTAGCTTCTTTGACAGAGCGGCTGGCATGTACTCAATCAGAACCAGTTGCTTTGTTGATGTGAGAATAAAGAGTTACATTGTTTTTGTGATACATGTTTCTGATTAATAAATAACGTTATCTGTCAAAAAAGTGATAAGGGTGAGATGCCTATCATATGCAAACATCACAAAAATACTTATGCATATGTTTGCACTCAAGAACGCGAATAAATTCTCTAATATTGTTGTGTGAAACATTGAAAAATACAAAAAGAACGGAACTTTAGGAGTTTTACTACATAAATAATTAATGCTGATAAAAGGCTCGCTGACTAATCAATAATAATGAATGAAATTATGTCAAAAATTTCTATTTCCCATAACATTTCCAGTTCTCCCCTGTGCTTAAATAGTAAGAATTTGGATAACCTTTATTGTATAATAAACTTCCTGGTGAGTATTTAGATGCCTATTATGTACATATATCACAAATAAACTAAGAAAATGGAAGGCTAATCCAGTAAGCAGATTTTACCATTTAAAACATTATTTCCTCCATTTTACATTTTCCTGCACTGTACACCATTTTACTGAAGTCCCTTGAAAAGCGTAAAAACGAGGTTCTACTGTATTTCTTATCTATTTTAAATATATTTTTGATTAATTATGGAAATTATCCACAAAGATGATAAATTATTCTTCAAAAGAGAGAGAGTGGCTGGCCAGTACTTACCTTTGTACTGTACTGCCGACAGTCAAAAAAAAAAAAAAAAAGAAGAAGAACAAGCTTCGGAACAGGGTTCCTTCAACAGGTAGGAGAGAGGGGAAGAAAAAAAGGAATGGGAACAGAAGGTAATTAACGACCTATGTCATGAGGATGATGTTTAAGGATTGTGGAAGTCAGACATGCAATGGCAGATTAAGATACCAAACTCTTGAAGCCAGGGAAAGCTTTTTATTATGAGATACATAAATATTGAGTACTTCATTGTCCATAATATACTGTCAGCCTATATTACAAACCTCTTTCTCAGAAAAGTAATCATGTTTTTCTCACATAAAATAGTAGTTTCCCAGCAATCATGTGGCCTGAAAAACGTTATTGACAATGACAACAGCTACAGAAGCTTCCCTTACATTGACTGAAGTGTGTTAAAATGCATAGCCATGACCTGCGTTTGCAGGAGTGATGCAATTCCTATCTGAAAGTAGGTAGATTTTATGTTAATGACAAAAATTCCTTTGTGTCATTTTCATAATATGAAACTAAACTGGGAGCATAATAATTGAGAAAACCATGTTAAACATGCTATTCATTAGCTATTAAGAAAGTAAAATTACTGTGACCCAGTCAGATGCCTAAAAAATTTGAATTTCAAAATGCTAAATTTTGAAAGTTCTTAATTCACTTAGTTTACTCATAAGTCAAAAAATGAACCCAAACACCTTTACTGAATTTTCATGTACAAAATCTAGTTTCTCAACAATTAGTATGCCAGTGAGAGACAATGTGCTCTACTATAATGAGGAAAAAAAAAACACATTTATTGCTGGGCAACTATTTTAAGTGAGAAAAACATGATTACCTCTTCTGAGAAAGAGATTTCTAATACAGGCTGACAATATATTTTGGACAATGAGGTACTCAATACTTATGTATCTCATAACAAAAGTTTTCTCTGGCTTCAAGAGTTTGGTGTCTTAATCTGTCATTGTGTAATAAAATAACATTTATGGAAGTGCACACTAGGTTTTGCTTTATTTTTATTCCCTTAACGCAAGTGTTAAAGTGTATTAGGAAAGATAAATATTTGCATGTACTGGGTTATGTTAAAAACTTATTGCTGAATATTTGTGGGTGGTACAAGAAACTAGGGAGCCATTCCAAACCTGGGAGAGGAAAGACTTACCCTGGGGGAAAAAATGGAAGGTAAAAAAATACACCCACACCCACACATATACACAAACGCACACACACGTAGGCAGACATACAGTATGTCTGCCTAGATGTGTTTGCGTTTGTGTATATGCGTGAGTGTGTGTGTATTTGTTTACCCTCCTTTTTTACACCCAATTTTAGTTTATGGATGAATAACTCCAATTGTTAAAGGAGATCCATATGTAGCCATTTATCAGCAACATGCAGTATTGAAAGATGATCACTAATATCACCAGTTGGGTGTTCGTAGTGAGCTATGTGTGATGCAAAGCTGGATTTGCTTAAGTTTTTTAGTCTAAGGGCATCCATATGTTCCTTGTAACGGGTTGAAAAAGACCTACCTGTTTGTCCAACATAAAAGCAAGAGCAGGAACATTTCAGTTTATATATGCCTGATTTATGGTGCAATTCACTAGTGGCTTTGTTGTTATGGATAATTTTATTTTGTAATTTATTATCTGTGTAGAAGGAGATTTTTATGTTATATGGCCTAAAATGTTTGCAAGTTTATATGACACTTTGCTGAGGTATGGAGGACTAGCAAATTTGGGACTTTCCTTTACAGGTTTTAATGATGATGATGATGGGTAATTTAGTTTACTTTTTGTGTTTTGGACTATGGTGTCTATGGGGGGGGGGGGGCTGTATCCATTGTTATGGGCTACATGTTTGAGTATTTCAATTTCTTTGCATGCAGTTGCTTCATTAATGGGGATCCGAAGCATTCGATTCACAGATGACCTGAAGAAGGCGGTCTTATGTTGGTTGGGATGGCATGAAGAATTATTAATTGAAACATCTATGGCAGTGGCTTTCCTGTATATTTGGAAGGAATGTTTGTTACTTTTACAAGAGATAGTCATATCAAGGAAATTAATTCCTTCAGTTGTTTGGTGTTCAACTGTAACTGTAAACTTGCCATTGAATGAAAAATAGTTGTGTGACAGGATTAGTTCGAGCAATGTTAAGAGTTCATGAATTTCAGCTATTCTTAGCTTTTGGTGTTTAATTAAATTCTTTTGTACTATTAAAAAGAGTCTCTTTCCAGGGGATGTTGGTGTAAAGGTTAACTATATCAAGAGACACAAATATTGCTGTGTTTAAAGTAATTTATCAATTTCAGCAACTGTTCATGTTATAAATTAATAAAATTCAGCAACCAGTTGCTTGTGATTATTTATTTTAGATGACCAGTTTCGGGTGCTTGAGTGGCCTTCTTCTGGTCTCTATACAGACAAACAAGTGGATTGGTATACAATAAAGGCTATAAGATGTACAAAAGTCAGTTACAGAAATATGAAGCAGTTTGGAACCAAATCGATTGTAATAAAAGATATGTTCATATAATGGGATAAAATTAACACTTACATTTTAGTATTGTTGCTTAATGAATGTACATGCTATTAGGAGAATCAACACTAAGTGCAGAGATTATGTAATGAATAACAATCAGCTGCTAACAAAGTATCTATGGATTAGCCTCCTAGTGAAAGAGTAAAAATAAATAAGGAAAAACACTATGGGAAAACAGTAATACTCGATGTGTTGAAAAGAAAAGCGTGAAGAGGGGAGCAGGTGACAGGTAAAACAGTCACTTAACAGATTAATATTTAGTAGTGTAAGAAGTAAAATGATAAGTGGCACCATAGGCGGAATATTTTGGAACTAGCAGCTTACACAGTAGTAGGATGCTTAGAATGTCACTGTCCGGGCATCTGTCAATATAAAGAATTTGTCATAGTATTTATGGCTTCAAATATTAATGGGGATAGGTTGAGAAGTGATTCTCATACAACAAATAAGTTAAGGATGTGGGTTATAAGTTTTAAGATGCGTGAACTTATGTCCAAAGAAATGTGAATGGTTACAGTAATATTAACCTAGTGTTACAATTGGTACATCTAGTCAGACCACTCTCTTCAGTTGAGAAATTAAAAATTTTAATTTTAATTTAACTTTTAAAAACAGTTTTCATCTCAAATTCATAATGTGGTGTACATCATTGGAAATCTCATGGAAAATGCTGCAAAATGACACCTCTCCTATCACTGTAGCTTAATTAGGAGAGTAGCTACAACAATTTGAAGTTTTGGCTACGGGGTGCTTTTAGGCAATTTTTGACAAGTTTAGATTGTGGTGTTTTCAAAATGGATTGATGGATTTCAACAAAATTGGGTATTTTTCTTAATCTATATGTGGGATACCTCTGTGCCAAATTTCATCAAAATCTGAGATGGTGAGTAAAACTACTTTGTTGATTTGATATAGAATGACCCCTAAGACTAATTATTTACAGTCTTTGAAATGAATATATGTCTCATGGATATGTGATTTTATCACAACCAAAATACAAGATTTGATAACTTACCTTTGCAAACATGTGAGCAGTATAGCATATGGAGATGGCTCTGTAGTTTTGGCACAAAGTTCAGCTACTCGTGGATCTTCTATCTTGATTTCATCAAATATCTAAGATCAACAACAAAACTGAATGAGGATTCAATTTTGGTACAATAGATGGATGGGAAATTTATTAAGGCTAACAAAAATTTCATACCTTTAATCACAAACTAACAGCTTTAAAATGCTAAATAAGAAAACAGAAGTAAATAAACATGTTATCATTTTAAAATACTTTTCAATCCATTGTGTAGCTCCTACAGCAAGAAGCCAAATTTTATTTTGAAATAAAAGCCACCTTGGTTGTAAAAATGTTTATTACTGCTTAGTAATGATATGTTTCACACTAACAGCAAGGCATTATGAAATTGACACCTCAGTGATATATCCAAATATTCTAGTTTCTTTTAGCTGTGAAAGAAGCAGAACAAATTATGAAGGGTACATGGGAAGAAGGGGCTCATCAACACTTTTTCATAAATGCTGAAGTGACTACCACATCTCGCTGTCAACATGTAATTGAATACGGACTATTCTTATTGTGAGAAAAGGGTTTCCTCGCAGAGAAAATGACACACTGAAATTTTGTAAAATACAGATTGTATACAGAACTGAAGGATTCGAATGTTTCTTCTGGAAAACTTTTAAGGTGTTGATGGGACAATTCTTTCTATGGGCCCTTCATGTCCTATCAACAATGCATTGCTAAGTCACGGTTTATGGAATCTTCAGTTACCATATTCCATTACTCAGTCTCTCACAAAAATACATGGATAACAGTAGATATTAGACAGTTTTCCCACATCCTTAAGTATGGGACCATAGTTTCGTGAGAAAGTTGTAATGAGCTATATTTTTTACATTCCTACTGATGAGAAATGAATATTTATAGGTGTCGACTGGTGAAAAGCAAGACAAAATAATAAACAGTGCATAAAATAAATGCAAACCAGTTTGAAATGCTATTAAGAAGGAAATAGGTATAGAAAATTAGAACATAACAACACAAAATAGACTGTCTAGCTTGACAGTCTAGCTTGTATTGCTGGAGTGGTTGGATGTGATAGTTGTGTGTGTATAGTTGTCTGAGTGATTTCGTGAATTTATGTGTTAATTTTTCTGACAAAGACCATGGCCAAAAATTTAAGTTGGGTGAATGTGATTATCTATTTTCATGTCTGTCAGATTAAAGAGTTTCTAAGAGAAAGAACACCAGATACATATGTCTGCACTGCAGCATTCATATTTTGGGCATTGCATATTTGTTCAAAATTACTTAGGCAGCAAACAAATGACTCATGACAATAATACAAATTGTGGCAGTCAATGCGCCAACTGTGCATCGCAGTCATAAGACCGACCTCCAGGTTACAGCACCATCATAATTTGTCACTATTGGACGTCTCTATAAGATCTGAGCTGCCAGTTGCCCCTCATTGTAGACCAACGGGGTTACTTCCTTCATGCCTACAGTTCTTGCCACTCACTCCAAAACATATTTTCCCAATTGCGGGGGTCCTGCACACTTTGTGGTAAAGAGGGGCATCTGCGATTGATGTGTCACAGTCGGCAAACTTACATCCCTTCCAATTCATGAGGTCAACATAATACAGTTCTTCGCATCTGTAATGAGGACGTACTGTTTCAGGAGGCCATTGGAGCTAGTGCCTCTTGCATCGACTTGGCAACTTAAGCATGGCTGGGTGCTACAGAGTTACTCCATCTTCATGGCATTTAGTGGCATAGGGAGACAGTTCTATTTTGCTGTGGGGTCAACTCTCTCTCACAGCCACCTACAAACAGGTGACATGGCCCATTACATTAAATTTTTTACTGGGCCCAACCCATTACTGTGGCATTACGTATGACAGGAACCTGATTGTCTCCAGGCTGCTGGCAATATTGAATCTCTTCTATTAGTCCATGTTTGCATTACAAATGTGGGAGTGTGAATCCACCTTGATGCAAAGCACTTATTACTTTTTCATATCCAAACTAGTTTCGGTGGAAATCCTGCCTACTCAGTGACTTTTTTTTTTTACAAAAAAGAAAAAGAAAAAAATTATAAATAAATAAATTTGCAGATAAAGACATATTTACACAACTATGAAACATATATTAAGGTATACACTTATTTTTCATTGTACCATTCATCATTGGCTATTTTACACTTCCATACTGCTTTTGGCCTTCTACGTGGCCTACAGCATGTCATCTGCAACAGTATGAGTCGCTGTTATTATTAAAAGTACCTATTGTGAAAACTTTATTTGAGTGTGTTTACACCTCGGTTTTGGTTTTAGCTGTTGTTGCAGTTAGTGAGGGTATAAATATTAGACTGTGACAATATGAAATCATACTCATGTTCGTTGGTCGATCCTCTGGATGGGATGACATTCTCGCATCACAGTTGGATGAAATTTATGGCATTTTTACATGTGTCTTGAGTTGTGAGAAGTGTCGTATATTGCAAGATTGTTTCGGTATCTGTGGCACGAGTTTTGATAGTTTTGATACTTTGTGTTGTGGTACTGTGTGTTTGTGTGTTTTTTAATGATGCCCTCTGTTATGTGTTAGTTTATCTAAAGTAGTGAAGATTGCGTTGTTGTGAAATGTTGTGTATTTGTTCATTACATTTTTGGCTTCCTTTATGCCGTTTGAATGTAATAGTTTTCTTCTATAATGAGTTTTGGTTTTGACTATGGCTATTGCTGTTTTTCATAATTTGTAAGTCAGTTTCCATAGTTGTGGGATGGTGGTTCTCTTTTTACCAAATGTTCTGCAAAGACTGCAAGTGTACTTTAGCTTTTCAGAGCTCTTTTGTGTGCAGTGTAACATGTTCTAAAATTCCTGCATGTCTGTCAATGTAATGTGACTGACAGGAACTACAAGTGAGTTGGTATATTCCTGCATTTACTGTATTTGTGGTTTCAGTCTTTGTTGTATTGTGTTGTTTGTTCTGAAAGTGACTGATAATGGAAACATATTAAAGAAGCAAGGGTACCAGTCTCTTTCAAAACAAACAAGACAGTACAACAAAGACTGAGTCCACAAAAAAGTACTCAAGACAAATAAGGTAATACAGGAATATACTAACTCACTTGTAAATCCTGTCAGTCACATTACATTGGACAGACATGCAGGAATTTCAGAACATGTCACACTGAACACATAAGAACTCTGAGGAGCAAAACTACACATTCGATCTTTGAAGAACATTTGGTAAAAGAGAACCACCATCCCACAACTATCGAAACTGACCTACAAATTATCAAAAACAGCAATAGCCAAAAACAAAACCTCATGATAGAAGAAAACTATTATAAAATTCAAAAGGCCATAAAGGAAGACAAAAACATAATGAACAAATACAAAACACTTTGCAACAACACAATCTTCACTGCCTTAAATGAACTAACACATAACATAGGGCATCAATAAAGCGCGCGCACACACACACACACACACACACACACACACACAGAGTACCAAAACACAAAGTATCAAACTAACTATTAAAGATTTAAAGAACATATGAATCTTGCTAACTCCAAGTCTGCCTTAAGGAAACATCTACAGGAAGAGGGGCACTCCATTACAAATTTACAAAATAATTTAACAATTCTTCACAGGGAAAGAAAAGGACATAACCTTAATACTGTGGAAGACATTGAAATATTAAGATGATAGAAGCGTCTCCCAATGTACACACCCAACAGATAACTTGAGTTGTGCCATCGACACATCTTAGCAGATTTTTATTGTTTGAATAATAATACATAAGGCATGTTGTCTTCATGTAGGATACCCAAAGAGAACTTACTTAAACAGTATTTAAAATCAAGATATTTAATATGATAATGTAAGATATAATTCATGTCCTATCATTTTATTGCCCAACTAAAACTTGTGCTCAAAAAAATTATTTTTATTACAATAATACATTAAAGAGGTGGCTCTTGGTTAACGATCTACAACTGTGATGTAAGTTCTGTCTATCCTCAAAAATTTTTTTTGTGAAATGTAAAGATGTAGCCCAATCTTCTTTGCTGCAACTGCCTCACACTCAATTTGATTTTCGAACATGCGCACTTCTGACTTACCAGCTCTGTCATGAACACTACACAGTTAACAACAGGGGACCCAACGCATCGCCACCGGTAAATATGCTTAATTTTATCATATTTACCATTTACACATTGTTTCAATTCACGTAATTCAATTTATTTATCATTTATGGAATAGGATCAGAGAAAGTTGGGTCGTCTAGAGTCACAGAGAAAAATATGAAATAATTTGTGAGTACTTTTCACCTAGAGTTTTCTTCTCTATAGTCAAATGTAAAATACCATAACATGATTGTTAGTGGCATTTGCTCTTCTTTGTATACATCTAACCCTGATGATGTGGGTCTAATGCCACGAAACTAGTTGGCTTAAAATAAAAGAGTACCTTACAGCTGAAGCAGTTTACATTCAATATGACTCAAGTCTTCAGTTGCGGATGCCCACAGTACAATATATAACTATCAAAACTTGTACCACAGATACAGAAACAACTCGCTATATACAACACAACTTACAAGTCGCAACACACCCCAAAATGCAACAAATTTCAAACAACTGCAAATGTTCAAATGTTTGTTAAGCTTATGGGACTTAACTACGGGGTCATCAGTCCCTAAACTTACAAACTACTTATCAACTACCTTATACTAAGGACGGCACAAATATCCATGCCCGAGGGGGGATTCGAACCCCCGACCGTAGTGACCGTGCAGACCGTGACTGGAGCGCCTCAGTCTCCTCGGCCACCGCGGCCGGCTCAAACAACTGCCACAGGCAGAATATGTTCCCTTATGATGCGAGAATGTCATCCCTCATCCCATCCAGAGGACTGACCAACAAATGGGAGTACAATTTCATATTGTCACAGCCTAATATTGATACCCTCACAAATTGCAATAACAGCTAAAAACAAAATTGAGGCATAAACATACTGAAATAAGGTTTTCACAATAGGAAATTTTAATAATAACAGCCACTCTTACTGTTGCAGATGACATACTGTAGGCTGCATAAAAGGCAAAAAGCAGCATGGAAGTGTAAAATAGCCTAATGATGAATGATACAGAAATGAATGTTTATACAGTGATACAATGAAAAAGAAGTGTATGCCTTATAATGGGCATGGCCAACATTTCCGCCCGATGGGCGCTCCTGCACCCTGCGGTCAGAGTACACTGTAGTTCACTGCCTGCAGCAACCGTGTGTTGCTAGTGCCCCACACGCCCCTGTGCACAGTGCATGAGGCAGGAGCGCGGCAAAGGCTGCCTGTGGGCGACGACATGGGCATGACGAGGGCGCCCGGACCCGTGGGGCGATATTTGGCCATACCTGCTTTATGATATGTTTCACAGATTTGTAAATATGTATTTATCTGAATTCTTTTAGATTAAATGCAAAAAAAAAAAAAAAAAAAAAAAAAAAATAATAAAAAAAAAAAAAAAAAAATAAAAACAACCACTGAGGAAGGTGGGATTTCTGCTGAAACTAGTTTGGGTATGAAAAAGTAAGAAGAGTTTTGCATCAAGGTGGATCCACAACCCCACATTTGCTGAACTACTTCATGGGCAGCAACTGTGGACCCTTATACGTTTGCCATCATCATACTTCTCAGCACCTCACACCCATATCACTTGGCATTAAACACCTGGCACAGATGTATGGGCTCACTCTCATGGTACCATAGTGATGTGCGTACTGAGGACAGTATTGGAGGCACAAAGCTGTTGGGTAACTGTGGTTCAAATGCAGAAAGGGGTTGAAGCACTGCCACCACAACCAGCTCTGACCTCGACCAGACGCATCGCTCCCAGTCCACCAACCATTCCCTGCTATCCTCTGGAGACCGTAATACCCTGGACCAGTAGAATTAATGACTGCTGCCAACCCTCCATGCATTCTGGCCTTGCCCTTCATATCCATGACACCTGGCAGCACTATCTGCTGACCTCAGATCCGGCAGTGTTGCAATGGAAAATGCAGACAACCTTCGCTCCCCATAACCGATTTCTGAAGGATCCATCTCTTCATCCATCTTCTGTTTCCGACCATCATGGCATTGCCTGGGATGTTTCTGCCCTCATGCACCTACTTTGGGAGGGTGGGGGAGGGGCATCTCTTATTGGGTGCGGCAGATATTGAATGCCCACCAGACGTCATGGAGCTGGGCTCCAAATAGGGGGCCTTGCAACTGCATGCAGTGACTCTACACTCAGCAGAGGGCACCACCATCTTGCAGCGCCCTCTGTGGTGGCCAATAGCACTCCACCTAGTCGCTATTTAGGCAAACACACAGCATACCTTCAGTCAGTTCTGAGTTCGGACTTATACCACGTACACTGTATCATATCATGGTTACGCAGTTTATGCAACTATCTAATTGTCATCCTTTTGCTCATCATTGTGGTTGTCTTCTTTGTATCCTGGTGTTATGGGACCTTCATCTGACTTAGTGTCTCCGTGTTATTCTCTGTTCTTGTCTAGTCCCTATCTGTAGTCATGTCCACGGTCTGTGTGTTTCCTCAATGTAGTCTGCTCGGGGGGATCACCTTCCATAGGCAGCTCCCCATCTAGTGTTTCTCCATGCCACCTCTCCGGCAGCTCCGACATCCTAGTAATCGGAGACAAAGCATATCCTCTATTACTGACACTTAACCTGGATTTTCCATTGTATAACTTTTTATCATTGATGATACTAACCACATTTAAAAGTAAATGTGTAAAGTTTACATGCAGAACTCAATATTATAATGTGTGGCACAAATGTGACAAGACTAAATGAATGTAAGCAGCAGTGAACTATGAATTTAACATAATTCAATGCTTTTCAACAGAAAATTATGACTGTGATAATTCTACACTGTTAACATTGTTCCTGAAGATTGAACAAAATCTTCAAAGTCTGTCATGAATAACCAGCAGTGCTCACGAAACATGAACAAATGATGATAAATATACATTTTAGTGACTTGGTATAGGGTGTTTCTGTTCAATGCCTGCATTGCAGTCACCTTTGCCAGTGTTAAAAGAATTTAAAGATAATTCATCATCATGCCCCGTAGATAAATCTGTCCTCTGGGGGCAAGGGGGGAGTTCAGTGCCAGAGCTATATTGAGGTGCCCTCACACAGTTGACATGAGCCAAACCTGTGACAGCGACGCCACCCCCTCCCCCCCCCCCCCCGTAAAACAAACCTACTATTTTTTCTATGAATTTGGAAAATTTTGTGAGTAGTTGATAAAAGAATGATGAAGCGTTATTGAAAAAGATTGTAGACATGAAGAGCAGTCTTTTCTGTTATAAGTCGAAAATGATGGGCCTTCACCTCACAAAATACTGGCTGTTGTCAAAGACATTGCCCAACTATATTCCCATAAATTATTTGTTCATAATAATATAGTAAGGACAGTTTACAACTCACCGCAAAGACGTTGTGACGAGCTGCAACAGGCACATACAAAAGACACACATATACAACTATCGGCCATGGCCTTCTTCAGAAAATAGAACACTCATGCAATCACACAGGCACACAACACAGTCATATACTCTCTGGCTGCCACACTTCAAATCAAGCTCTGCGGCGAGTAAATTGGGGGCGGGAAAGGGGGAGGGGATAGGAAGGTTACATCATGGTGGTGGGGATGGGTTAGATGAGAATTACGAGATGCAGCTTAGGCAGCTTAGGAATGGAGTGGGGAGGCAGGTGAGGGGAGAAAAATAAAATAAAATAAACAAAATAAATATACATTAAAAAAGTAAATAAATAAATAAAATAAAATGCGTACACAAGACCGCACACACACACACACACACACACACACACACACACACACACACACACACACACACACACACAATCGCACATTCACGCTCCACTCAAAGTAGGTGAGGTTTGGGATAGAGAGGTAGGAACTGTAAGGTATGGGAAAACAAGGGAAGTTATTGTAGGCTGAGGCCTGGATGATTTCAGGATCGGAGAATGTATTGTAGGGATTACTCCCATCTGTGCAGCTCAGAAAAGCTGGCGGTGGATGGGAGGATCCAGATGGCCCGAGTTGTGAAGCAGCCATTGAAATCAAGCATGTGCTCCACTGCATGCTGTGCCACAGGGTGGTCCACCTTGTTTTTCGCCACAGTGTTTCTTTTGTATGTGCCTGTCGCAGCTCGTCACAACATCTTTGTGGTGAGTTGTAAACTGTCCTTATTATATTATTATTAATTCCAACCTGGACTTTCCATTATTATATTATTTGTACACAACATACAGAATAAGCCCAATTTTCAGAACAAAAGTAACTGCTGTAGGGATTAGTAAATTAGAAATACCTCCAGCACTACCACATCTGGCTAAAGTCATAAGTAGTCAGCAATCGTAAAAAATCAAAAGCACTCAGACAAATAACATATAGGGGAGAACAGGGGACTGGAGCCACCTTAAGGGGAACCAGTTTCTTTTTACCAGCTAATACTACTTTATTATAATTTTTTCAGCCAAGTATTTTGTTAAGTTTTATTGTTAAAAATATATTGTGAAAGTATATGCATTAGTGCCATTACCCTGCGTTCCAGGGTAATGACACCGTACATTTGAAAATCAAGGATAAACTTACATCATGAATGGGTAGAAGTAAATAAGTATTACAACTGTTCTAATTTATACGCATCACTCTACTGTATTAGACATTTAGAAGGCTTCAAGTAATTGTCGATGTAAAATTGCAATGAAAGTAGATTTTATAATTTAGACACCCCAAAAGTCAGAAATACAGTTTTTGGCAGTTAAAAACTACTACATGCTCTATATTCTGCAAGTGCCCATTTCACAAAATGTATGCATCTTTATTACACTTCATTTTCACTAAATTCCCCACCATGGCATCATTGCCCCAGTAGCAAAATATGGTTAAGAACATCAATTTAAAACCTACAATTTTGTGGAACAATTAGGTAGAGACACAAAATCGAAGTTAAATATCTACAAATTACATTAATATGAGTATAAAAAAAGGACTGACAGCCTATAGAGGTAATTATTTCAATAAAATACAAACTCGAAAATTAGATACAATATGTTGAATTTCTTTCACATAATTAATATCTGTCAAAAGAGGGGGAATTTAATCTGTCTGCTATACGATGCTCCCACTTTAGGCATGCAGGCATGCAGATGATCAGTATCTGTGGTATAAATTATACACGGAAGTAATAAAGTTGTGATGTCATACATTTGTTCTTGTTTAAACACATTCGTTAAAAAATATATTTGTCTTTGTCACGTGCAAGTTTGCTGCTCTAATGTAGTAATAAAGTTAGTAGATCACTGATGTTAGTAGCAGTAGTAAACATAAGACATGGTGGCCTTCGTTACATGCTAGGCAAGCCTCGCACAGTCTGTGGAGGATGTTTCTAGCTGGAATTCAATAATACTCTTTCATTGTTACTGAAGGTTAGGTGTTGGTTACCTGAGCAATTTTTTTTTAACTGGCAAGATTTATTACTACTGACACAACACATATCACCTCTATCACAACTAACAATATATCCCACTCACAGACAAGTATGAGTCAGAAGATCCTTGATCAGTCTTTGCCCCACCTCTGTCACCTGACTGAATTTTTTCTCTCATTTCAGGGATCAAAATTTCCAGTGTTGCTTTTGCAGCTTCTGACTTAGCTTGTTTTTTGCTGGTCCCAAATCCAACTCCATACTGCATACCATTTATAGACACTGTAGCTGAATAGGGTGTACCTGCATTTTCTAAAAGATAAAACCAAAATTTAAGTAACACATCACATTAAAATATGAAAAATCTTTGTAAATTAATTGTTAATCATTATAACAGCTGCTTATTTCATTAGAAGTAAAGACACCTCAATTGATGTTATTAAAATACAAGCAACATGTAAAAAAATTTACCATTCATTTTCATATGAAATTTGCTATTAATAATAATCATAACCTCACAGTACTTTTTTCCAGACAATAATTGGTAGCTACATACTAAGTTTGGGTGAAATAAAGTCTGTGATTTAGGAGGAGATGTGGAACATACATACTTCCATTTTATTATCATTTTTTAACAATGGAAAATCTGACAGGAATGTCAATAATGGAGGATAGATAACAACTTACTGTAAAGAGGCTCACTGAGCTGCTGACATGCATGAAAATAGATAATCAGATTAACACAAATTTTAGCCATGGCCTTTGTCAGAAAAAGAAACACATACATTCACACAATTACTCAGACAACTATACACACACAACCATCATGCCCGGCCACTCCAGTGACACAAGCATCTCGACTGTGAGTGAGGTGGGGTGTGGAGGGGGAAGGATACCAGTTAAAGTTCCGCATTGGATGATGGATTTTAAAGGCTCTGATAGGCAGGAATTGTGGCAATGAATACCTTCCCTTAACTGTATCCATTGCCACAATTCAAATTCCTGCCTATAAGAGCCTTTAAAATCCATAATGTAACACAGAACTTTTCATCCCCATCTTTAACCGGCATCCTTCTCCCTCCACTCCTCACCTCACTCACAATCTAGATGCTTGTGTCGCTGGAGTGGCCGGACATGATAGTTGTGTGTGTATAGATGTCTGAGTGATTGGATGAATGTATGTGTTTCTTTTTCTGATGAAGGCCATGGATGAAAATTTAAGTCGTGTGAATGTAATAACCTATTTTCGTGTCTGTCAGCAGCTCAGTGAGCCTCTTTACAGTGAGTTGTTACCTATCCTCCATTATTGACATTATTATCATTTTTATTATTTAGTAATGATATGCCTATGACAAACTCTTAACATTTTACACAGTGAATATAGAAAAAAAGAAAAGAAAACAAAAGTGAGTTGTTCATAATTACAGACAATAAATTAAAAGGTAATGGTGAGGAACCACAGGTCTTTAGCATCTTCACCATGTATAACCCATCCCTTAATTAACAAAAGGAATTGTGCCAGTTTTAGTTAGATTACCTAGTTCCTTAAATTTGTAAGAAGGTTGTTTCTTCAAAGCATGCTGGACATACTCGTGAAGAATGCAAACATAACTCTTTCCATTGGGGTTCATAATCCACTCTTTTCTTGGATGACCATTTTCTCGGCAGCCTGTCACAGAAGTGATGGTATAAACAAAAACAAAATTATAAAAATCTCTGTACTGTTTTAAAAGAAACTAATTATAACAATCATTGTACATCCAGAAATTATAAAATTCTTACTATTTACCAAGACCATGAGACAATGAGTAGCACAGAAATACTTACAAAAAGGCAATAAGCTGCTGGAAAAATATAAACAAAATACATGGAAAAATCTATTGTTTCACAGCATAGCAGGCCAATATGTTTAAATACGATACTGAACTAACATGGTGTAATGGGGACCAGGAAGTGCCATAAGCCGGGGAGAAGAGGGGACAGCAGAGGATGATATTAGGTAAATCATTCTGTTTAGAACTTGCGTGAAGGAAAGGTGGTTCACACTTTATGCAGGAAGGCTGGGATTGCTGTTGGAAGAAAGACCGAGTATAGGGGAAAATACTTAAGTATAGAAAAAGATAAGGAAAAGATTATATATACCGCATTTAAAGAGTCAGCCACATTTGAGAAATTTCTCTACAGGAATGTAGAATTTTGGGACAACTACATTGAAAATTTTCCATCACTATGATAATGAATATATAAAATAATCATAGATCAGAACTAGAGGTATCTCTGTAGGAAAATTCAATGAAATATACAATGCTATTATGGACATCATAGGGGACAAGGAAGAGATGCACGAGAGGCAATATTGGGAAAGATTACTCTGGATCAGTAAATGGAATAGGAAAAGAAGAAAAAAGAACATGAACACAGACAAGAGAAAGTTGACAACTGAGAAATGCCTGAAAAAATTAATCAATCACCAGTAAAAACAGATGATAATAAACTGAAGTATTGGGGAACATACAGCTAAGAAATTTAAAAAGAAATTGATGCAGTTATGCCAAACTGTGAAGAAGGGCATGAAAGTCTAAAACATGTTAAATTTGGAGTTAGCATAGGCAGTCATTTTTCGCAAAGCACAAAACTGCAGAATTTTTAAGAAATTTTACAAGTGTCATTGAAATGCAAAACTATTTACCTTTATGAAAAATCACAAAATAATTGACAAAATTGTGTCGAATTATATTATTTGAATTTAACAGCAAAAATTTGATGCAAATTATGGCAATAAAATCCAAATAACATGAGAATCTGATCTACACTATTTTGAAATGTATTGGTATCTTTTATCATTTTGAGTATTGTAAACTTCATTTTCTTTGAACTGAAGGCTGACCATTACATCATCATTCTCCCCACTGACAAGGGATCCACGACCGTGGTACTTGATTGGCGGGAGTATGTGGCTGAAGGACTGCGTCAGCTTTCAAACAACACTACCTACAAAGTCTGTCAAGACGACCCCATTCCTGATGTCCAGGCAGAGCTTCAAGGAATATCCTTAGGCTCCCTACAAAACCTTTCACCTGAGTCCATCAAACTAATGACCCCACCGACACCCCGCACCCCTACCTTCTACCTACTTCCTAAGATTCACAAACCTAATCATCCAGGCCAGCCGATTGTGGCCAGTTACCAAGCCCCCACAAAACAAATCTCTGCCTACATAGACCAACACCTTCAACCCATCATGTGCAGTCTGCCATCCTTCATCAAAGACACCAACCACTTCCTCAATCGCCTGAAATCCTTGCCTAGCCTGTTACCTCCTGAAACCATCCTTGTAACCATCGATGCCACTTCCTTATACACAAATATCCCACATACCCAGGGTCTCGCTGTGATGGAATATTTCCTTTCACTCCGACCACCCACTTCCCTACCTAAAAATCTTTCCTTAATTCCCGAGCCAGCTTCATCCTAACCCACTATTTCTTCACCTTTGAGGGTCAGACATACCAACAACTAAAGGAAACAGCCATGGGAACCAGGATGGCCCCCTAGTACGCAAACTTTTTTATGGAACGCTTAGAGGAAGCCTTCCTGGATACCCAAGCCTGTCAACCCAAAGTTTGGTACAGATACATTGATGACATCTTCATGATCTGGACTCACAGTGAAGACGAACTCCAGAATATCCTCTCCAACCTCAACTCCTTTGGTCCCATCAAATTCACCTGGTCCTATTCCAAATCCCATGCCACTTTCCTCGATGTCGACCTCCATCTGCCCAATGGCCAACTTCACACATCCATCGACATCAAACCAGCCAACAAACAACAGTATCTCCATTATGACAGCTGCCATCCATTCCACATCAAATGTTCCCTTCCCTACAGCTTAGGTCTTGTGGCAAGAGAGTCTGCTCCAGTCCCGAATCCCTGAACCAGTACACCAATAACCTATTAACAGCTTTCACATCCCGCAGCTATCCTCCTGATCTGGTTCAGAAGCAAATTACCAGAGCCACCTCATCATCCTCCCCAAATCCAGAACCTTCCACCGAAGAACCCCAGAAGTGCCCCTTTCGTCACCAGATACTTTCTGGGACTGGAGCGGGCTCTGAATGTGGCTCTCCAGCAAGGATACGACTTCCTTAAATCCTGCCCCAAAATGAGATCCATCCTTAATGACATCCTTCCCACTCCACCAAGACTGTCTATCTGCCACCCACCTAACCTTTGTAACCTCCTAGTCCATCCCTATGAAATCCCCAAACCACCTTCTCTACCCTCTGGCTCCTACCCATGCAACCACCCCCATTGTAAAACCTGCCCTATGCACCCTTTGG
The DNA here is from genome assembly GCA_026315105.1 of Locusta migratoria. Taxonomy (NCBI): domain Eukaryota; kingdom Metazoa; phylum Arthropoda; class Insecta; order Orthoptera; family Acrididae; genus Locusta; species Locusta migratoria. The sequence goes on from CM048751.1 coordinate 253,248,659, forward strand.
AGAAAGCTTTTGACAATGTTGAATGGAATGCACTCTTTCAAATTCTGAAATCAGCAAGCATGAAATATAGGAAACGGAAGGTTATTTACAACTTGTACAAGAACCATACAGCAGTTATCAGAGTTGAAGGGCATGAAAGGGGTGCAGAGGTTGGGAAGGGTGTAAGACAGTGTTGTAGCCTTTCCCCAGTGTTATTTAATTTGTACATTGAGCAAGCTATAAAGGAAAGCGAGGAGAAATTTTGAGAAGGAATTAAAGTTCAGGGTGAAGAAATAAAAACATTGCATTTTGCTGATGACATTGTAATTCTGTCAAAGACAGCAAAAAAATTGGAGGAGCCATTGAATGGAATGGACAGTGAGTTGAAAGGAGCATACAAGATGAACATTAACAAGAGCAAAATAAGGGCAATGGAATGCAGTCTTAGAAAATCAGGCGAGAAAGAATTAAATTAGGTAACGAATCAATAAAGGTGGTAAATGAGTTTTGTTACTTGGGCACTAAAATAACATAAGCTGGTCACAGTACAGAGGATATAAAATGCAGAATGGCAATAAGAATAAAAGTGTTTTTGCAAAGGAGAAATTTGTAAACCTCGAATATTAATTTAAGCATAAGGAAGTGCTTTCTGAAGACATTTATGTGGAGTGTTGCCTTATAATTATGGGAGTGAAACATGGACAATAAACAGTGTGGACAGGAAGGGGATAGAGACTTTTTAAATGTGGTGTTACAGAAGAATGCTGAAGATTAAGGGGGTGGATCGCATAACTAATGAGGAAGTGGGGAGAAGAGGAATTCCTGGCATACCTTGTCTAAAAGAAGGGATCGATTGGTAGGTAACATTCTTAGACATCAAGAAATAGTGAATTTAGCATTGGAGGGAGGTGTGTGGGGTAAAAATCGCAGAGGGAGACCAAGAGATGAATATAGTAAGCAAATTCAAATGGATGTAGGTTGCCGTTCTTATGAGGAGATGAAAAGGTTTGCTCAGGAAGCAGTAGGATGGAGAGCTGCATCAAACCAGTCTCCGGACTGAAGACCACAACAACAACAACAACAACAACAACAACACAGGGGCATTTGATGATACTTCCTTAAAAATTGATGATAAAATCACTATTTGATTTGTCATTACAATTTATGAAGCTATTTATAACATTCCAGACAGCTTTGCCAGAATTACTCGACTCTCTTAAGATGGTAGCTATGTGTTTACTTCTAGTTTCTAAGAGGAGACTTTTCTCAATGAAATCAGATACAGCTCATTCTCCCTCATTTAAGTCTAGGCTGCATTCAAAAATTTGTATAAAATCCTTAAAAAAAAACTGTCTACTCAATGGGAAGGCATCCGTAATTAGAAACTTAGTAGTGAGATTCGAAGCCATCCCTGTAACTCCTATGAGGATGGTCTGGGGGAGGAACTATGTTGTTAACAATCTCCACATGGTCAGACAGTCCTATGTTTTGTTTTTGTGCTGCAGTCCTGTAATATAGTAGTCTTTGATCAAGACAAAGAACTTTTATCAGTAGTTTAGACCTTTGACAAAACTAGAAAGATACTTATGTGCAAATACTGCCATGTGCCAACTGCGTGGGTGAGAAAGGACATGCACACAAAACAACAATAATAATATTTATGAGGATAGGTTGTTTACTCACCACAGAGACGTCCAATGAGCCGCAGATAGGTACAAGTAATAGACAACAACATTAAAGCTTTCAGCCTTTTAGGCCTTCAACAGTTTGAGACACAAACATACACAAACAGTCACAACCACTGTCTCCGGCTGCTGTGACTGATCTGCGCTACCGAGCATCCTACACGGAAGCAGCCAGTGGTAGGGATGAGTAGGAGGCAAAAAGAGGGAAGGAGGAGAGAATAGGGGATGTGTGGCACGGGTGGGGGAATACACCAGTGTTGTCTGATGGACAGTGCGGAAGGAAGGGAAGGGAATGAAATGTGTGGCAGTATGGGAGACGAATGTAAGGATAGAGAGTGACAGGGAGAGGAAGGGAAAGGTGATAGAGGTAGGAATTAGCAAAGGTTTAGGCCTGGGAGATTGTGGGAGTGTAGGAAATGTTGTAGGGAGAGTCCCCATCTGCAGAATTCAGAAAAGCTGGTGTTTGTAGGGAGGATCCATATGGCACAGGCTGTGTAGCAGTCATTGAAACGAGTCACACTATGCAGCACTGCATGCTTTGCAACAGGATGGTCTAGAAGTCGCCTGGCCACAGTATGATGATGGCCATTCATTTGGATAGATAGCTGTGTGCTACTCATGCCCACATAGAAAGCTGCACAGTGGTTGCAGCTCACTTTGTAGATAACATGACTGCTTTCACAGGTTGCCCTGCCTTTTATGGGATAAATTCCAGTGACAGGACTGGAGTAGGTGGTGGTGGGATGGTGGACAGGACAGGTTTTTCATCTAGGTCTATTGTAGGAGTATGAGCCATGGGGTAAGGGATTGGGAGTAGGTATGGACAAGAATATATAGGTTTGGTGGGCAGTGGAATACCAGTAGGGTGGGGATGGGGAGGATATCTGCTAGGATATTTCTCATTTCAGGGCAGGACGAAAGGTCAAAACCCTGGTGGAGAACTTGGTTTAACTGCTCCAATACTGGATGATACTGGGTCACAAGAAGGGTGCTCCTTTGTGGCCGGATGGTGGGTGTGGGTGAGTTGGTAGGTGACAGTCAACCCATGGCCCATACCCCTGCAAAAGGCATAGATGAAAAGCCTGTCCTGACCACCATCCCACCACCACCTACTCCAGTCCTGTCACTGGAATATCCTATCCCATAGAAGGCAGGGCAACCTATGAAAGCAGTCATGTTATCTACAAATTGAGCTGCAACCACTGTGCAGCTTTCTATGGGGGCATGACTAGCACCCAGCTATCTATCCAAATGAATGGCCATCATTGTACTGTGGCCAGGAGACAGCTAGACCATCCTGTTGCAGAGCATGCAGTGCTGCATAGTGTGACTCGTTTCAATGACAGCTACACAGCCTGTGCCCTATTGATCCTCCCCAAAAACACCAGCTTTTCTGAATTGTCCAAATGGGAACTCTCCCTACAACACATCCTACACTCCCGCAATGCCCCAGGCCTAAACCTTCGCTAATTCCCGCCTCTATCACCTTTCCCTTCCTCTCCCCGCCACTCTCTATCCTTGCATTTGTCTCCCATACCACCACACATTTCATTCCCTTCCCTTCCTTCTGCACTGTACTATCCATGTCTCACATCCTCCCTTCTCTCCTGCTTCTCTCTTCTTGCCACCTCCTCACCCCCAACACTGGTTGCTTCTGTCTAGGATGCTGCGTAGCGCAGATCGGCTAGAGCGGCCGGAGACAGTGGTCGTGTCTGTGTAAGTTTGTGTCTCTAACTGACAAAGGTCTAAAAGGCCGAAAGCTTTAATGTTGTTTTCTATTATTTGTAGCTATCTGCGGCTCATCGAACATATCTGTGGTGAGTAAGCAACCTATCCTTCTCATAAATATTATTGAATCCTTCCTGGAATTTCTATTGTTAAATAACAATAATAAGAAAGAGAGCACAAATAATGACAGAAGCTACTCTCACAGACATCAGTGTAGTGGCATGATGAGTGAAAAAAGATAAAGAAATTTTTTTTCCATCAAACCTAACATTCCACTGGGAACAGCCGCCTTTCTTGAATACTGAAGTGACCTGTGCAACTTTCCAGTGATTGGGTACAGATCTTTCACTGAGTGAGCAATTGTATATGATAGCTATAAAAGGGGCTATTGTATCAGCATACTCTGAAAGGAAGTTAATTGGGATATAATTAGTACCTGGAGACTTATTATTGTAAAGTGATTTAAGTTGTTTCAAGGCTCCAGGAATATATATTTCTAAATTACACATGCTGCCATCTGTTCTTCATTTAAATACATGAGTATTTGGTTCATCTTCCTTCGTGAAGGAATATTGGAAGGCTGTGTTTAGCAGTTCTGCTTTAGAAGAATATTCATCAGTAGCATCATCATTGATATCACATAATGAAATGTTCATTGTGTTTTATTGCTAGTTTACTTTACATAGGCCAGAATTTCTTACGAGTCTCAGCATGTCAGTGTATCACACATTTTCCATGCTTTGTAACATACTGTTTTTCTCTGCAAATATTTATTGTGTATATTTGTTTTTCTGAGATGTTCTGTATCATAGAGGGTCTTCTCTCAACTATGTATGTGGTTTGAGAAAAAAGACAACATAAAATTCATTTATAAATGAAACACCAAAATACAACTACTAATATTGGCAGAACATTCTACTGCTCTCTTGAAGCAATACTCTTAATTGTAAAACAGAACCAAGTTAATAGTGATAACGTGAGAAATTTGTTCTCTTACCTGAATTCTGAATAGGAAATTTTATGAGTTTTGTTCCTTCTGGTAAAGTTGGTCGCTGTAGCTGTAAATATTGCTTTTTTTGTTTAGTATATTTCCTTCTTTCTGTCCAAGATCTAAAAAGTAAAGATTTTGAGAATCAGTGCTCCCGTGTTTTGCTATGTGTTTCAAGACAAATATTAATTATAAATAAGGACTGTTTTCTGGGACAGTGGAGTTTTACAAAACTCTAGTCACAATATTTTGTCATAGTGCAGACCAATGTACATAAGTCTTTTATTGCCACTATATTTCGCATCTGTTCAATTATAGAAAGGTCTTCATGTTTAAGTCAGTCCCTATGCAAATTATGTTACAATGAAATCATATAATGTTGTTGCATTGGTGTAGTATGTCAAATTGTCTAAGAAAACAGGTTGTTCGGATACCAAATAATGGTAACAATGATGACATAACAATAACAATATGAATTGGGATAGATTGCTATCCAACCTCCAAAAGAGGTAATGGGCAGAAACAAATTTTAAATATACTGAAGTACGATGTAATTCAGATATTGATCAAAGTGCAATGGGAAGGATAAAGGATAGCATAATGAGTGTAAGGGAGATGATGTAATGCTGCCTGTATGTGAATACAGAGTTGTGGTGCAGATAGGATGGTTAGCTGCTATATGCAACACCATGTGGCTGTGGATGTGGGGGAGGGGAGGGGGAGGAGGAGAGGGAGAGCAAAAGAAGAGAGAAATCAAAATGTTCAAATGTTTGTACAACTTATGGGACTTAACTACGGGGTCATCAGTCCCTAAGCTTACAAACTACTTATGAACTAGCTAAGACTAAAGACGGCACAAATATCCATGCCCGAGGGGGGATTCGAACCCCCGACCGTAGTGGCCGTGCTGACCGTGACTGAAGCGCCTCAGTCACCTCGGCCACCGCGGCCGGCAGAGGAGAGAAACAAAGAAGGGAAAGGACTATGCAGGTGCAACTTGGCAAGAGGGGCAGAGGAGTTAAAAGGTAGGAATGAAGCTGCAGTGGAAGCAAAGAAGATGATACAAGCTGATGGGGAAGAGATAATAGTGAAGGTTGAAGCCAGTCATTGGTACAAAATCTAAGCCTTATACAGCACATGCCAACAAAATGTTGTTTGTTGTTATCGTCACCTTCAATACAAGTTTTGATGGAGTTGTCCACATTAATCTGTATTGTGCAATCCTCCTCATATATGTCTAACTGCACTACAACAATCTAAACTTGAAGGTGTCGTAAATTTGTTTTCCTCAATTTTTTTCAGTACTTCACATTAGTTACTCAATCTACCAACTAATTTTCAACATTTATCTAGTGTCACATTTCAAAAGGGTCTGCTCCATTTTTGTCAGAGCTGCTTATCATCCACATTTCACTTACATACAAGGCTGCACTTCAGATAGAAACGTTTAGAAAGTACTTCCTAATACTAAACTTTGTATTATATATAAAAATGATTAAGATTACTCACCAGGCGAAGGAGCACAGGTGTGATAGTAGCACAAATAAATAACACACACAGACACACACACACACACACACACACACACACACACACACACACACACAAACGCTAGCTTTCGCAGCCTAGCTGCTTCTTCGGGCAGAAGGGAAGGAGAGGGAAAAGGAAATAATGAGGTTATTAAGGGAGTGGGTAAGGAGCCATTCCAATCCCGGGACAGGAAAGACTTACCTTGGGGGGAAAAAAGGAGGGTAAACAAATACACACCCACCCACACATATACACAAACACACCTAGGCAGACATACTGTAGAAAGCAAAGTAGTTGGACAGAGAGTTGGGTATCTCTGTCCACCTTCTTTGCTTTCTACAGTATGTCTGCCTAGGTGTGTTTGTGTTTTTGTATATGTGTGGGTGTGTGTGTATTTGTTTACCCTCCTTTTTTCCCCCAAGGTAAGTCTTTCCTGTCCCGGGATTGGAATGGCTCCTTACCAACTCCCTTAAAACCCTCATCGTTTCCTTTTCCCTCTCCTTCCCTTCTGCCTGAAGAATCAGTTAGGCTGCGAAAGCTAGCCTTTGTGTGTGTGTGTGTGTGTGTGTGTGTGTGTGTGTGTGTGTGTGTGTTTTATTTATTTGTGCTACTATCACACCTGTCCTCCTTCACCTGATGAGTAATCTTAATCATTTGTTATATATATTTTTCCTGCTACGAATTTTTCGTCTATAATATTCGTATCATAAACTTTGTATTACATGTTGATAAATTATTCTATTTCAAAAATGACGTTTTTGTTATAACCAATGTTCAATTTGTATTCTCTCTGCTGCCCCCTATTGTTACTTATTTTGTAGCCCAAATAGCAAAACCTATTTACTATAATTAATGTTTAATTTGCCAATCTAATTCCTTCCACAACACTTGATTTAATTTGAGTATATACTATCATCCTCGTTTTACTTTTGTTGGTGTCCATCTTTAAAGTCAATAGCTGAGTCCAACAGAATTTCATATGTGAAAATTTAGCATTTCTATTCATTCTCCCTAAATATTAATTCTCTCCCTAAATTTAACCTTAGTTTCTTTTACTGCTCAATATGCAGATTGCATAATATCAGGGGCAAGCTAAAGCCTTGTCTCTCATCCTTCTCAATTACTGCTTTCCTCTCATATCTTTGACCCCACATGTTACTGTTGTCTTATTTCTGTATAATTTGTATGTAGTCTTGCACTTCCTTTATTTTGATTAACTACTTTCATAATCTCAAAGATATGGCAGTCAACATTGTCAAAGGCTTACTTTCAATAAACAAACGCTATAAATGTAGAGTTACCTTCATTTGGTCTATTTTATAAAATAAGTCATAGGTTTGTTGCAAGTCTCGCAGTTCGCAAAGCTTGTGGTGTCAAATTTCGTTTTCTTTTGTGGAAGGATTACTTTGACGACTTTCAACATTTAAATGAAATAGCTTTATTCTTGAAACTGTTGCACCTATTAACTACAAAGAACAAGGAAAGACTTGATTAAATCAGTTGAACAGAGATACTAAGTTCTCAGGATACAACAAACAAGAGAATAATCAATTTAAAAAAATGTTTATAAAAAAGTTCACAGAATGCTGACCTGCCGCAGCAAGGAATACAGCATGTCAGCGCTCTCAGCGGCTGGTGCACGATCACTCTGACAATGAACAGCTGAGTGTCTGCAGACAGCCTTGTGACCAAATATATGTTCCCCACACAGCATCCACAGGAAAGCGGAGCGATGTCTTCTTTGGTTCTAACAGACATCTTTGAATCTGGCTGGAAAGTGTTCTTGGCGGTCGGATTGTGTCTGCTGAATTGGCATTGCTGGGTTTGTTGCCTGTGGCTGGAATGTTGTTGAGCTCTGGCACGATTCGGTGAAGAGGAATCTCTGAATCGTTCTCAAATTTGCGTTTTAAACGGTCAATAGACACAGTGTTACTCTTGCTGTTAACTAAGATGTCCCTTGTTTTTATATTCCTCGCTAATACACAATGTGGACCAGTATTTGGTGGCATGCGCATATGTTTAACACCATCTTTTCATAACATAATGTGGGTGCAATTTTTTAACTTGTTATGGATGAACGTTGGCTGTGTAGCATGTCTTGGGAAGAACGTTGGCTGCGTACCATGTCTTGATGCCGAGTGAAAACGCAAGAGTGAAATTTGTTCTCTCAAATCCGTTATGAAGTGTGGAGATTGTGAAGTATTCCCCATCAAGATATGAGGATCGAGAAACTCGCCTGGCAGTCAAAGTGTTTCACCACAGGCCACTTCAGTATTAAATGCGTTTAGGTCGGGTTTGTTTATATTGCAGAGGCCAAGCTTTACTAAGGATAGAGCTGAAGTCCAATTTGATTCATGACACATGAGGTCTGCTTTTAGAGACTTGTGCCATCTCTCTACCATGCCATTACTGGCTTGATGGTAGCTAGTTGTCACGTGGTGTGTGGTGCCACAAAATTTGCTCAACTGAGTAAATAAATCAGATTCAAATTGTTGTCCTCTATCAGTGGTTATATGAAGTGGGCATCGAAAACATGCGACCCAAGTGGACATAAATGCAGTTACTAGTGTTTCAGCTGATATACAGTCAAGAGAAACCGCTTCTGGCCGGTGTGTAAATCTTTCCACTATGGTTAGCAAATAATGTTGGCCTTCTGATGGTTGTAGTGGCCTGATGACATCTATGTAAATGTGTGCAAACCTCTCAGCCATGTCCAGGAATTTGCCTACTGGCATGTGAACGTGTCATGAAATTTTGTAGCGTTGACAATGTACACATGCACGTGACCATTTGTGGCAATCTTTTTCAATTCCAGGCTACACTAAGCGAGTAGAAACTAGTTTGTTCATTGCCCTTACTCCAGGGTTACAGAAATTGTGCAAGGTTATGAAATATTTGTTTGTGCAGTTTTGCTGGGATGAATGGACATGTTTTTCTATTGGAGGTGTCACAGTATACTTTATAATTCGCCTCTGGAACATCAATGGGTGTGCGCTGCAGACCTGTTGTTTTATCGGTTGGATAATTCTTAAGTTCCACATCGTGCTGTTGCACATGCACCAAGTGTGCGAGATCAATTGTTTCTGCAATTGCGTTGAGACATGACAAACAGTCTGCTACTATATTGTTCAATATGGAAATGTACTTGATGTCAGTGGAGAATTGAGTGATGTACTCCAACTGATGAAGTTATCTCGGAGAACATTTGTCATTGTTCTGGCAAAAAGCGAAGGTCAGAAGCTTGTGGTCTGTATGGATTGTAAATACTCTTGCCTCTAGCTGCATGTGAATATATTTTATGCACATGTGTATTGCCAATAATTCTCGTTGCTGTGCAGGGGACAATTTCTGCAAAAAATGCTAGAGGCTGCCTGGCATCATTAACATATTGTAGCAACACTGATCCCATTGCTACCTGGCTATTGTTGACTTCTAGTGCCAAAGTTGCATCTATAACAGGGTGAGCAAGAAGTGCAGCCTCGGCAATTCATTTCTTGGCAGCTTCAAAAGCATCAATGATTGACTGTGACCACTGCACACGGGTCTTGCCTTTTGTTTTAGGACTGGACAGAGTGGCTGTAAGTGGTTCCTGAAGTTCTGCTGTATGTGGAAGGTGGCAGTGATAGAAATTCAATGTTTTTAGGAACCTGCATAATTCCTTGGTTGTCTTTGGGCGAGGAATACAGAGAATGGCATCAACTTTATCTGGTAGAGGACGTGATCCAGCTGATGAAATAAGGTGGCCCAAACACGTCATCTCTGATTGCCCGAATAAGCACTTAAATGTGTTTAAAAAAAAATCCCGTATTTGTTAAGGCACTCAAAAACTTCAATAAGATAACGTTAATGTTTCTCTGGTGTTGCTGAAAAGACAAGGATATCATCAAGATAAGCAAAGGAATGAGGCAATCTTTGCAACACTGAATCAATAAATCGTTGCAATGTTTGTGTGGCATTTCTTACACAGAAAGTAAAAAATAAGCTTTCATACAAGCCAAAAGGTGTTATATTGTTGGGATGTTTGTCCAAGCAACCAGAATCTGTGTGTAGACTTTGGCCCAATCTAACATGCTAAATATTTACAATCCTTTAACACTGGTATTGAATAATGGTCTGGGCACAGTGGTCGCCACATGGATGACTCGCACCATTCTTCTTGGGAACTAGAAGCAAAGCTGATGACCACGGTCCACTAGATGGACAGATGATGCCTTAGGCTAGCTTGGTGTCAAACTCTGACTTGGCTATGGCATATCAATCGGGAGCTAATTGTTATGGCCTACATGACACAGGGGGTCCTGCTGTTGTGTTAATATAGTGAACTGTATCATGACTTGTTGCTGGGCCCCTGAAGGCCTTGTGAGAGCTGAGAACTGGTTGAGCAGTTTGGAGAAAACGTTTCCAGATACCTGAGTCACCTTGACATCGAATACAGCAACAAGACGAAGGAAGCCAGTGATGGAAAGTCCAGTGATGTTGTCCAGTAACCGCGCATTGTCAATGTCAGGCATCAGGTGGTAATGTGCTAAGAAGTCCGTGCCGATAATAGGTTCCATGACATCTGCAATTACGAAGTCCTATGTGAAGGCACGCCACAGTCCCAGGTCCAGCTGTAAGTGTTGCATTCCATATTTTGTAATAGCAGAACTGTTAGCAGCTGACAGCCTCAACGTGTAAGCCGGCCAATACTTATGTAGCTTTTCTCTTGGCAAAATACTCAGGTCAGATACCTATCAATCAAAAATTTTCATCTCAATTTGCGATTAGTTATGAACATACGTACAGAATGACTATCTGGTGCATCTACTTCTGCCTGACATTTATTACTGATGTAAGTACATGGCAGATTACATTTATGAGCTTGGTCTCCGAATTGTTGGTGATACCAGCACACATCTGCAGTTTCTAAGTTGCCAGAGGTGGATATATTCACTTTTCATGTCGAATGGCTTTGTGATCTTTGTCTGGAAGATCTTCGGACATTGTGGCTGGCGAGCAGTGCACTCAACTAATTACTGAGGGCGTCGTCCTTGTCACTCAGTTATTTGTTTAATGCTTCGACCTTATTCCACAGATTATTGTAGTCGGGTCTGCTTCTTACCAAAGTGCTGCTACATGCCATTGTCATATCAGAATAGGAATTTGGCACAATTGCATCATGAATACAATTGGCTACAGCATCAAGCGGCATATCTGTTTGTGCCATGACAAGCTTTCATTTGAGCTGCCAATCTACTGCTCCACAGAGTACAGAGTATGAAGTAAGGTATCTGGAACCACACATGCATCGACTGTATTCCTCAAATGACGGAGGAACTGTGACGATTTCCGGTCTCCAATATCCTCCTATGTTAGTACATGTTGGTCTCTCTCTTCTTGTGATGCAGATACGCATCGTATTAATTCTGTTTTGAATTTCGTATATGCTCCTGATTTTGGTGGTGTAGTTATGATACCTTGAACTTCAGCAGCATACCTATGGTTCAGCTGACTAACAACCAAAGCAAAATTTGTGGTATCAGACATCACACAGGCACAAAGGAATCTCGCCTCAACCTGGGAAAACCACAATGCTGAGTTGTGTGGCCAGAAAGGCGGCAGTTGTATCGCTAGTCTTGAGATTGCAGGTGCATCAGTTTCTGTCGTAATTATGATGCTGAATGTATCCTTATCCACAATTTACATCTGGAAGAGGTATCCTTGCTCACAATCATGTTGGTGTCAGAATAACCAATAAAAAATGTATATAAAGTTCATAGAATATGGACAAGTCACAGCAAGGAATACAGCATGTCAACGCTCCCAGCGTCTGGTGCATGAACACTCTGACAGCGAACAGCTTATCACCTGCAGACAGCCGTGTGACCAAATATATGTTCGCCACAGGTTCAATATGGCCTTGCACATTGCTACATTTCCTTTAAATCATAACAGATATTAAGCCACATTGGCTTCTACCAGTTTTTACATTCTTCAGAAAATCATTTTGTTATTTTAAGGCAAATGCAAGCATATATTTACAAACATATATGTGTATTTACTCTTTCTATGAACATACTCTTATTTTGCCTGTAACAAAAAGTACCTAGTGGTGAATAAACATATTGATTTTGTGACAACAAGGAAGGAGATATGGAATATGAAATCTTTCTGCCATGCCCAATTTTTCATGCTGAAGAAGAATTTCAATGGTAGACAAGATTCAATATTCACACAAGGGGTTCAGCAAAACCCATATGAAACACTGCAACATGGACCAGTCTCAGTGACAATAAATGTCTTTTGCGCCTCACTGCAAAACACAATATACAGGCCATTATTGTATACAGTAGAATCAGGCAGTGAAATTATGTTCATGAACCTTTTCCTACAATTTCTTTAATTTAACATAGCTATGACCCACCTGATTTCATTTTTTAACAGAGTGAAACCAAGAAACTTTGTCAATGATGGTGAAATCACATGGAAAATGAAGTTCTTACATTTTGACAATCACAATCTTCTGAGCTAATGTAACACATTTTTTTCTTGTAGCACTTTGATCAAGAGTTATTTTATGTTCCTCATTTATTATAAATCTAACCAACTTGTGGAATATTATATCACTGCACTGACCTTAGTAATACAAAAGTTGATTGATCTAATGGAAATTCACAACAGAGATGGGAAAATATTATTCAAACGAGGTAGAGTGGATGGTCAGTATTCAGCTCAGTACCACTGATAATCACACAAAAAAGTGGAAATGAAAATGAACACACACACACACACACACACACACACACACACACACACACACACACACACAAACTTTTCAAAATATTTTCCTTTTTCAAGTAGGAAAAAGAAGGGAAGAGAAAGGGGAGAGAATGGAAAGGTTACTCACAATGTAGGCTTTGAGGTAAGGATGTGTGATATGTGGAAATCAGAGGTATTGCATGGTAAGCACATAACCCTGTCAATAGCAAACCAAAGAGGACAGATCAAGAAGTAAAGAGATGTGAAATGAATAATGGTGAGTGGGTGAACAAATGAGTTAATACCAGTGCTAAAACTGTCACCAAACTAAAATATAAGTGCCAAAACTGCATTTAAATATGGGTAACTGTTCACGAAATAAAAGGGGTGTTTTGTCTTACATGACTCACTGTATGTCTGCTACACAGATTACTAGCAAAAAACTGCAAACTCTCAGAGAAGCCAAGTTCGGAAAGGGAGTATCAGTAAAGGAGACAAGAGAATTTGGGGAAGGTAAAAGGGGGGCGGGGGCACCGTGGTTCCCTCGACTAATTTTTTTTTTTTTTTTTTTTTTTTTTTCCTCTTTAGATACACCTAAAGGCCTCATCCTTCTGTTCAGCCTTTTCTCTACCAGTAATTATTTGACCATTGAAGTTAGGTGTACCCAAGTAGTTTTCTTTGCTGTGTCTGAGCTTCTGTAAATTTTCTCTCACAACGTTTCCCTGCATGTAGTTTCATTTTTTTCCCTCTCATTTATGAACTTGAAGTATCTATGTTCATATTTTGTTGAAAGTCAGCCCCCCTCCCCACCCCCTTGATGATACTACATACTCTTTCAGTTAAAGCATTGCTTTTTGAAATCAGTAAAATTGTCAGAATGAGTTTTGAAAGAGCACAATATTTTTTCTTTTGACATCTGTAATTTCTGAAATTTTGTGCCAAAATTTGTTAATCCTATCATATTCAATGCATTGAAATCATTGGCTGGTTATTTAGAAAACCCAGTTTTGTTTGAACTTAAATAATAATAACAATAATAAAAATATTTGAAATTGTGTTGACATATACCACATACAGTAAAACCTCGTTTTTACGTTCCCGGTTTTTACATTTTCCTGCCATTTACACCATTTTTTGTCGGTCCCGTCAAATTTCCTATGTTCACAGTGTTAATTCGCCCTCGTTTTTGCATTATCATATTTACACTTTTCCTGCATTTTACACTTTTTGAAAGCATGTTCGTGAAGAAAAAATGACGTATTCTACATAAATTGATGCTAGCATGGCTTTCCCCTTAAAGTATAGCACTTAAAAATTATTCACAGTCAAGTTTCTTGACACTTTGCATTTAATCAAACTTATATTTCGCGTATCATTGTTGGCAGTACGTATCTAGTTGACTTACGACGCGCCGATTTGTGACGATGTAGTTCCTCTTTCCACCAGCTTCTTTGCCACAATGGCTGGTGTGTACTCAAACAATCAGAACCAGTTGCTTTGTTGATGTGAGAATAAAGAGTTGCATTAGTTTTGTGATACATATTTCTGATTCATAAAGAACGTTATCTGTCAAAGTTTGGTATCATAATACCCACAACCTCAAAAAAGCGGTAATAGTGTGACATGCCAATCCTATGCAAACATCACAAAAATACTTATGCATATGTTTGCACACGAGAACATGAATAAATTCTCTAATATTGTCGAGTGAAACATCGAAAAATACAAAAAGAATGGAACTTTAGGAGTTTTACTACGTAAATAATTAATGCCAGTAAAAGGCAGTAATTTTGAAGATGTGTTACATAGCCTGGCAGCGGCGTCCAAACGATATCTATCGAACTGGTTCAAGTAATTTTGAAGATGTTTTACATAGCCAAGCAGGGGCGTCCTCAATTATAATGAATGAAATTACGTCAAAAATTTCTACTTCTCATAAAATTACCAGTTCTGCCCTGTGCTTAAAATAGTAAAAATTTGGATAACCTTTATTGTATAATAAACTTCCTGGCGAGTATTTAGATGCCTATTATGTACATATATCACAAATAAACTACGAAAATGCGAGGCTTATCCAGTAAACACATTTTACCATTTAAAACACTACTTCCTGCATTTTACACTTTCCTGCATTTTACACTTTCCTGCATTTTACACTATTTTACTAAAGTCGCTTGAAAAGCATAAAAATGAGGTTCTACTGTATTGTACAGGAGAAAAGTTTGAATTTTCCTAGCACTAACTTCAGTATATTTTAAAAATTCATCATGAATGTCAGTTTTTACTTTTATATAATAATGGAAAGTCCAGGTTGGAATAAATAATATAGTGAGGACAGTAACTACTCACCGCAAAGACGTGGCGACGAGCTGCGACAGGCACATACAAAAGACACACACATACAACACATTCAGCTATCGGCCATGGCCTTCTTCAGAAATAGAGCACTCACGCAATCACACAGGCACACAACACAGTCATACAACCATCACCTCCGACTGCAGTCGGAGGTGATGGTTGTATGACTGTGTTGTGTGCCTGTGTGATTGCGTGAGTGCTCTATTTCTGAAGAAGGCCATGGCCGATAGCTGAATGTGTTGTATGTGTGTGTCTTTTGTATGTGCCTGTCGCAGCTCGTCGCCACGTCTTTGCGGTGAGTAGTTACTGTCCTCACTATATTATTTATTAGTTTTTACTTTTATGTAGTTGCAGTTATTTATACAGCACTGCTTGACATCCAAGTAAAGATAAGCCATTATCTTCAATAAATGTTTTATTTAGGTAGGTTTTTGTTTTTGCTCCAATAAAAAGGCCTGGGCCATCAGTTTGATTTTCCCATTTTTCAAATTTCCAGCCTTATAAAGAAAATCCAGAAAAGAAACCTGACCACTAAATCCATAAAAAGATCTTTCACTTTCCTGTGGAGCTTGTGTATAACTGGTTGCTCATGTTCTACAAACACATTTACAAAAACAAAAATTTGAAGTACTCAAAATAAGCAGATACAATTTGATGGATAGATCTTCAAAACAAAATTTTACTCTTTGAAACGGAGCAATTTTTCCAATCTGACTGGTTTCATCAATTTTTTAAGGTCCCCAATGTTCAATGATACAGTCAACAGCATTAACAAGAGACAAACATCTTGTGGACAGGTACACTTTATGAGGCTAATCGTCATATAGATTTTGATGAAGCCTGAAAGGTCCCTGTTGGTTTTTTTATCATGGATTTGAGTAGAATTCACTCCCTTTTTGTGTTGTTAACTGTATAAGATGACATGCACAGTTCTGAATGTGTAACAAAGGCTGCTTCCTCTTAATTAGATATACCATTCCTTTGATACAGCAAGTCATTGTGAAAGCAATGTCGCATGAGAAGGCAATGCAATTCTTCCAAGTAATGTTCTTTTCCCGTAATTCTGTATCTAATAAATTAAAAATACCTTCACCTTTGCTGAATTCAGACTCTTCTACAGATAAAACCATTGAGCTTATTTTGCCAATTTCTGCACTGAAATAAGACATAACTACTGGATATAGCTGTTTGTTTCCTTGTGAAGGGCAGGTTTTGGTGGGATGTTCGGTTCCCCTGCTGGCCAGATAACAGTTTGGACCTAGTGAATGGAATACAGCTTATTAGGGAAACCCTACCCTAATCAGCTCGATAACAGGAAGCGGCAGTCTTGGATAAGCGAGGGCAGCTATTCCATATAGCAACTGAGATACAGTATAACCACATACATTATTCTAAAACTACATATAAAATCAGGGAATGATCATATGGCAAATATAATTATACGAATGGATTCAGGAGACTTGGGAGAATCAAATGCCGTAATTACAATTTCAATGTCCCTTACAGATAAAAAGCCAAAAAATTTCAGTACTATAATAATAATAATAATAATGATATTATAAGACATATATTTACAATTATTGATATATAGTGTTTATCAGTAACAGTTTAAGAAGCAAATGGGCAACATTCTCCATGCTATCTATCTTAAAAGACACACCACGTTTTTTCTGTATTCTTTCGATAAACTTTGTTTTACTCTCTTCTTCTGCTTTTTGTTGAGGTAGTAATATTCTTGTGTCAGAACATAGATTCCACCACAGAAACACAAAACATGAACCCAGCAAAGAGCATTACATTTACCTATGAATTTTCTTATATTTAATATTATTTTTAGTAAGTTCATTTTATGTTGTAGACTGGCCGACTAAAAATAGCAGATATGCAACAGATAATTTATACATAAACAATTATATGTATTTGTGGACAAGAACTGAATATATTTGCATAACAATCCATGATAAATTAAATATTAATTGTGTAAATATATTTTGACAGTGGCAGTATATTTGAACAGTGAGACTCCATGCTTAATAGCGACCTGAGCTATTAGTCTCAACTGTCTCAACAGTCTCAACCGATTTCAGTATTGTTAAATATGGTTTTGTTTGTTAAATGTAAACAACATTCATAGGGAGGTGGTCAAAGCATTTAATTCTATGGTATTCAAATGTGAAATATTTTGGAAGGGATATTGTATTTTAAAGATAAGGCATCAGGATGCAAGGAAGGATACAATTTTGGGAGCAGGTAGAGCACACTTTCGAACACTTGGAAAGGGACACATAACTTGGACGTGGTAGTGAAAGGTTGTGTACATAATACAGTGTACATAATACAGTAAAAGTTCCACAACACAACATTTATTCACAATGTGTACTACCTCTGTGCCATCACTAGATTACTCTGATGCACGACTACACTGGCAAGCGGTGTACTGCACACCAAAGCAACAGGAAATGGGATGCTCGGAGGGTGGTGGAGTACAGGAGTTTGCATGGGTCGCAAATCACAAATAAGGCGAAGTGGTAACTGTGGCTGTAGTGGAAACTACGTCGGACATGTGTCTAGGTAGAGCTAGGCCCTGGATGAACGAGTGCGCGAAAGGCACAATGGGTCATTTAACGCATTCGATAAACATTATTTGGGTTTGCAGGATAAATAAGACAACCTGACTGGTGTATACCGATCGATACTGGTTCATATTGTGTACGTAGACTCATAAAATGTTCAAGAGGGAAACCATTATGTGCTTATGAGAGTTGATGGCAGCAGACCGTATTATTCGTTTCGGACATCTTGATAAGTATGCAAGTGCGATTACGCATGTCAATCACGTTGCGATTACGGGCAGCATGGGGTTCACGCCCAAGCCTCAGGTTTTCCAAACGTCAACTTCTCGTCGCAATATCTCGGGATGTAATTGGAATATTGCAATGCAATCAATGCCACTGTTTGTGTGATTTGTCATGCTATGGATTGCTGAAGAAAAAATATAGGGTGTCCATTAAAAAAAAAAAACATAAGTTTGTGTTAAAAAACACATTTGCTTTCGTTTTAGAAAGTTTCCAAATATGTACTTTCATTGGCCCCAGCCGTACATTGATACCGGTGAAAGTCGTTTTCCAATAGCTGTTATTGTTCCAGAGATATTTTGGGTCAACAAGATAGCTGGGACACCCTGTATAAAAGTACATACCTCAAATCAGCATAAAATCTGATCACAAATAAGTAAACTTCAAAAATGTTCAAATTTTTGTTAAGCTTATGGGACTTATCTGCGGGGTCATCAGTCCCTAAACTTACAAATTACTTATGAACTACGTTATATTAAAGACAACACACACATCTGTGCCTGAGGGGAGGATTTGAACCCCTGACAGGGAATGGCCTCTGCGCATTGGAGCGTAGTGCCTCAAATGCGCTTGGCCACTCTGCCATGGCACAAATAAAAATAGTTACACTATAATACACTTGCTAAAATACCATGGCATCTGAAAATACATACAAAATTTATTTACCTGTCACATAAATTAGCAAAAAACATTAAAAGTTTGAATCAACAGGAAGCTGCTATTGACCAAAGTTAAATTAAACATCATAACTAATGCACATCTTAAAAATTCATTTACAAGCATACAACATAACACAAATGACCTTAAATAAGAAACTGAAAATATTTGATTTATAAAAACCAATGTTCCGTAATATTCAAATTCACTTGAGCTGAGATGTTGGTATGGGGGAACAGTAGGCACTTGGCACTTGGTGACCACTTAGATAAGTGTGGTCACCTTTGGAATATATGGTAGAAAAGACAAGGTGCTATATCCTTGATGGATATGAGTTCTACATGAAGTTTTCTAAGTTAAATAAACTTGTTTAAAAAGCAAAACACTAAAACGCATTCAAGAACTTTGTTATGGTTAAACATTACAGTAGAGCTACACAAAAACCTGAGAAATCTCCACTGTGCTGAGCAACACACTTGCAAGACTCTATAAAACTGCACTGGCCAGAAAATTAAAGCTAAATGATGATATTTTAATTGTTTTCCTTCTGCCCACATCTGGAACCATCTGGTACTCTCTCACCAAATCTTATGACCAAAGTAGATGTGAGTGAGAAGCACTAAACCAGACTCTGAACAGAGAGGAACAACACAATAGGGGAAAAAAGAAAGACAAAAAGAAATGAAATTAACAAAATAGTGTGTTTAGATGAAACGTAATAATGAAAAAAATATTCTTGTTTGAAACAGTAATAAAGAAGAGAGCATACTGAAATTACGTGTAAATTAAATCTTCACATCTCAACAAGAAAGAAAATGAATAAATATTCAATTGAGTACTCACTTAAATCTGAGAACTTTTACAACTTTAAACTGGAAAAGTTTTTCACAGTATTCTCTGACTTGCGTGGGGCTTAGTGATTGTCTCTCCTTGTTTTCTTGAAGGGTTTCAATTGAGGCATTTGGAAATCCTGCGGTTTCTGCATTATTGTTTTCTGTAAACCATAATAAGTTTCTAACCATTAGACAGATTAAAAACGAATATTTATTGATATATCCAAACAACGTTTAAGTGCAATGACAAATCAAACAATCACTGTGAAATAATTAATATACCGATTTGTAATAGAGTATATGAAACTATATTTATGAATGTAAATTGTATCACAACTACAATATACACGTTTTTCACTATTCAGCATAGTCACCATGAATGCTTAAACATTTATTGAGTTGTGGCTCTAGCTTTTGGATCCCAGGAACAAAGAATTTTGCACCTGACCATTAAATCATTTAGTAACAGTTTCAATTAATATGAAAGAAACTCCGCAACAGACATAAAACAATTAAAAAAGATAGAATGACTGGCCAGTACTTAGCTCAGTACCACTGATAATAACACAAAAATAGGACAGAAATATGTGTAGTTAACTTGTGGAATGAATCCTCCTCCAGGTAGGAGAGAGTGAGGAGGAGAAAGGGAGCAGAAGGAAAGGTGGATTGCTTTACTCACAAATTAGGCCATGATGTGAAGGGTGTAGCGTGGAAATTAAAGATATTGTATGAGAATTACTGTGCCAGGCCAGCTGCAAACCAAAGAGGATGGATCAAGAGGTGAATGGAAGAAGGGATTCTATCTGAAGTGAATCAAGTCATGCTGAATGGTAGGAGAAGACATTATAATTGTAAGAAGCGATGGACAAAACGTCACACACAACCCCCTCCTCCCCCCTCCCCCACCCCACCCCACATACACACAGTTACTCAGGGGGAAGTGCAGGGGGAAGAGAGATTAACATAGGCTTAGGCTAGAAGAATGGTGGGAAGAAAGACTGTGTTGGAGAGCATATTATCATCTGTGAAGCTCTCAGGGACTGGTGCCAAGTGGAAGTATCCAGATTTAATGCATGGTGTAACATATGACACAGTCTCTGAAGTCATGTTGGAGGGCATTCACTGCCACGGGATATTGGGTGTCCCCCCAAGAGACCTATTCAACTATGACCATTCATGCGTTCAGCCAATATGTTGGTGGTCATACCAAAGTAAAAGTCTGTGGAATGAACACATGTCAGATGGTAAATGAAATGTGTTGTTTTGCATGTGGCCCTGCCTTGAATCTAAAGGTCTTCACCAGTTTGGGCTAGGGTAAGTGGTTCTGCGGGATGCATAGCACATGGTAGAGCAAAGGCATGTCTCATTACAATGCAGTGAGATGAATCAACTTTGGTAATAGGCTTTTGAAGGATGCAAAAGAGGTTGTAAATTGTGATGTTTGTATGACTTTATACATCTTTTTAGCCTCATAACTTGCTTCATTGTTTTGATCTCTTGTACCTTTCATCCTTCAAAGTATGATACAGTTCCTGTTCCAAACAAAATGGTCTCCAGAACAATTTACAGATTTCAAAGTCGATGAACAAATTAATCCATTAGGGGCAGCATTACCGAAATTGCCACAAGTGGCTTCTTCCTTTCATCCCAAAGTGGTGTGACCAAAGTACTGGCATCTGAAACAATGTATTGGATTGGGGACATAGAGGCATATATTTAGTCAGAGGAAACCTGTCTTAACATGCTCTGAAAGCTTTGGAGTATTGTAGGTGAGAATAAATGAGTCAGATTTTACCAGATCTCCATCAGACCTTTTCATAATATGTAGCACATCAATGATGCCTTCTGAAGTCCACTCCTTTTTCAATTCTTCTTTGGTAATATCGACCAGATCTCTACAACAAACAATGCCTTTGCTGTAGTTCAAGCTGTCATGTAGCTATATTTCAATGATGTATTCCCAAAGATATTTAATTTTTTTGTGAGTTATTTGTTGGTGATAAATAGATGTTTTGATTGACAACATCCCATTTCACAGTCATTTGACATATTTAAAACTGCCAGCAATACCCTCCAAGGTTCTTTGAATGGAGAAATGCAAAACTGCCCCCTTTGTGCTTTTAATTATTAAAAACACGTTCTAGCTTGCAGTGTGTGTTTCACAGTAATGAAGATGAACAATTGCTCATTGCGTTTAAAGAATTCATTTTAGAATCTTCTTGATTTGGTCCACACCACTTCCACCTCCACCCAAAATACAAAAAGAAAAGAGCTTGCACTAATTTGAAGAGTTTTTTGGGACACCCTGTATAAGATTGGTTCATGATTCTTAAACTCTGTATTAGCAATGATTACACTGTGATTTGTGAAAAAATTTACCTTAACGGATTCCCCTTTTGTTTCTTTCATCTTGTCAATGGTCTCCTACTATTTCCCCCTCCTCTCTTTCCCTACTATCACACCCGAGTATCCTATCATGTATCACATTCAACTATTCATATAATTTCACTATCTTTTTTTTTTTTTTTTTTTTTTTTTTTTTTTTTTTTTTTTAACTCATAATACATTATATTTCTCTCTTCATTATTTGCAGAGCTAGTCAACATCCAAACTTGTGGTACTGTATGGAGGTTTTATGGTTTGATTTTGAAAGGGACTAAACTACAAACATTATCAGTCCCTTGTTCCAATCATAGAGTTTACAGTCAAGGTCACTAAAATTGTTGTATAAAACAGCATCAAGCATAGGATTTAACACATAAAAAAAAACAAAGTAGCAAATAAAAACAAAGAAGGGAGGAAAAGATTTAAAGAGAATACCAGAAAGTCTTGGATGGGTAATCACAGAAATAAAGGAACAACATACACTGTTACATATTAAAACACCTATCTAAGAGTGTCAGGCAAGTGGAAAACAGGTAGATAATGGACAATCAATAAACTTTATATGGAATGATAAAATCCACTCTCACAAATAAAATTTAAAACTGAATCAACCACAGAGGCATTGCCAACTACAACAAGGTTCAAGGTGTCAGGGAAATTAAAAATCCGCCTCTGGGTGACTAAAGGGGACAATCCAATAACATGTGAGCAACTATTAAATGAGCACCATAGCTACACTGAAGAGGGTCCTTGTATGTCAAAAATATGGCTGATACGGAGCCGGTAGGGAACAACAGAGATCCTGCGATGGACCTGCATAGAGGACATTCGTTGTCTCCTTTATGGTCCATAATTTGTTGGGCATTTGGAGGGTATGCCATTCTGTATACTACAAACCGTGAGCTTGACTGTGGAATATTGAATTTAGGTGAGTAGCTGGTACACCAACCTCCAGAAGAAGTTTATGATAGCCTCTTTGGCTAATCTGTCAGTTAATTTGTTATGGCATAGGCACTACTTGTTTTTCAGTTAACAATCAAATCTTTGTGAAAGTAGAATTGACACATGGGAATAAAAGAACAATATTTCATGTTATCAAAATTCAAACATTTAATAATTTCACCTACAACTATTCTTCACATGTTGCTTATCAAACCATGATTCTGCTAAAATACGGTTTGATCACTGACTTATAGGCAGTCACTGACCTTTAGTCAGCACAAGACTTTTTGATTCCACCAGTACAAAAGTATGAAGGTGTTGCATAAATTGTACAAAAATCAGAACTCACTGTACAGATGACTCATAAAGCAGCAAACAAACACACACAAAATATGAAACTGATCTACATACTACAGTTTGACTCAACTGGACCTACTATGAAGATTGAGTGGAACTACATACAGCTGTCTTCCAAGTTAATGGCTAAAACAGACACAACGTTTAGTTTATATTTCAGTTTTACTTTTCAACTTTAACTAACATACCTGGTTGAGTCCCGTCAGCATTCTCTGACTGATTTTCTGAATTTCTTTCAGTTGTTTCTTTCTTTGCTTCCAGTGCACGGCGATACTGCAGGCATGGTATAGCACTCAATGGTATCTCATGTTTCTGTATGGAAAGTAAAACAGAACTGCTATCAGGTTGCAGATATGAGACTACTTTTGTTATTGTTTTAACTACATTTTACTACTAACAAAAGTTGTGGTTAAAACATTTAATAAGGGTCTGCAGAAAATATTACTTTGATGTCAGCCAAAACAGGGGTTGCAAACACAAGGTTTCTTTGTTAATAGTTTCTGTACAAAGTGTATTGCACATTCTGTGGCAAGACAACATGAAGTGTAGACACCAGAAAATCTATTAGCTGACAAGAAATGGGCAAAAGTAAGTACAAATTATATAGTATGATGTTCTTCCTTATCTGTATACATCTGAAGGTGTTGTGGGACACTAATACACACAGTGAAAGTTATTCAGTATCATCTATCAAACACTGTGGTGACCAAGTCTGAGCCAAATACAGCCCGCAACTTGATGTTCAAAAGACCATGTCTGAGTATGTGCAAGTGAAATTTTTCTTGATATGTGAGGCACCTATACTTCAAAACTAGACTCATTTAACAGTAAACGATATATTATTCCTTCTGTTATTAATGTCTAGAATTAGCTCAAAAATTAGTAGTGAACCTAAGAACGATTACTGTAAACAACTTGAATTAGCGTGTGCTGGCATTGACGTAAGTTTTATGCATGTACATGTTAGGTTATGCTTCTTGGTGTAATTCTGCCAGAAATATATCATGGTAGTTGAGTGACCAAGAAATTTTGAAAGATCCAGACAAAGAATTCAATGATTCTGTAATGAAAGAAGAAATACATGAATGGAAACAGTTTGAAGAAGATTCATATTCAGGTTAGCTGCAGCTTGTTATTTGTCTATGCTTACATCTTCTAAATTAAACATTTATTTCTAGATATAATAACACAGTGCTACTCAATGTAGGAGTTCATGGAGCATGTAAAACTAACAAGAATCTGTTTTATCTAGTAACACACACACACACACACACACACACACACACACACACTGTTTGGCACTATTTGTATAATGTGCTAGATCTTGGAAGGCTTCAGTGTTAGCAATTGTCTCCGGTGATTCGCTCTAGCGGACAACAGCTGGCATATTCAGGTGACTTTTGACATAAGTGCATGTGCATTACCACACCACCATCTTTTATATATATATATATATATATAAATTTGGGGGGGGGGGGGGGGAATCTGGCATGCGAGGCATCCATGGAGTCATCCTTCTTTGAGCTCTTATTAAGATAACGGGCAGAAAAAGGAGAGTGAGGCCTGCAGTATTTGGGACATTCTCATGCAAACTGGATGAGTGTGCCTCGCGCTCCTTTTCCATGTCAGTACAAAGGTATGGTGGTAGTGTCCCTGTTCGAGGCAGCATAGAGGGCAGAGTGTGTTCTGGTGTGGGTGAAGTCTGTGCCAGTAACAGTCTAGGAGCCAGTAGAGAAGTGCCTGGCTATGCCACAGACAACTGTTGCCCATTCGCAGGTAGTGTTAGGACCCATCTGTAGCTTGTGCCATGCTGACTGTCACCAGCTGGTGTGGTGACATTGTTCTGTAGATGGAGTATGCCTAGTCATCCAAGCAGATGTGCAGCTGATCATTGTAACACCTGTGTGCATATCATATAGATAGTAGCTATGCATTTGGAGATGGTGCAGGGATCCATTTTTGGCTACGACCAGACCCACAAGCTCCAACACCATTAACTGCCGGAAATGGGTTGAAGGTGGGATAGGCATATGTCCGTGGACCAGCTGGAGAAGATGGAGCAGTGTCCAGGTTTGAAGGCCATGGAGTATCAGTGCTGCACCTTTTCTGCCAAGTGGCGTGAAGCAATAAGAAGTGAGAAACTGATCCAGAACAACATTGGGAGCAGACCTAGCCACATACTTCTTCAGTCACTTTTTCAAAGCGTGCATGAACTTTTCGGCCTCACCATTAGATTGTGGTTGAAATAGTGGATACCTATAGAACTGCAAAATGAGACAACCTCTTGGGATGCAAACTGAGGCTCATTGTCCGAGTCCAGTGTGGTAAGAAGGCCTTCAATAGCAAAAATTAGGGACAGGACTGCAGTGGTGGGAGTGGCTGATTTTGATATTCAATGAACATCATAAGGGAACTGAGAAAAATCATCCACAACCAGCAACCAGTATGCATTAACAAATAGGCCAGCTAAGAGTATGTGTAGATGGTCCCAGGTCTGATACAGTTTGGCCACAGAGACAATTTTGCTCATGGGGAGTGATGTTGCTGTGCACAGAGAACAAGTGGTAACCAGGCGAGTCATGTCACAAACCAGACCTGGCCAAAAGACATAATGGCAGCCTTTACCTTAGTATGAAACACCCCCCTCCTGCAAAGATTGGCAAAGAGCAACTGAAGGACCTTGGTATGGTATAGAAAGTTGATGGGACTATTACCTGTGGATCTGCATTGTTTGTATCAAGAAGCAAGACACCATAACAATGGAAAAATGCTACCTAATGACATAGTAGTTATGGAGGGCATCTGATGCCTGTGATGGTGGTGCCTCTGGCCAGTCCCCGTTAAGTATAATGGATCACCTTACACAGGACTGAATCTATTGTACTAGCCTTGGCAATCTGAGTACCAGAGATCAGAAACCCATCCACTGTTTCTTGAGCAGTGACATCCTCGTGGGAACAAGGCAACTCTTCTTGATCAAAGGCTGAATCCGGGCTGGCTTGAGATGGAATAGTGCATCAGCATTTGCATCCCTTGAAGTCAGGTAAAAGTGTATCTCATAGTTATAGCAAGGGAGGAACAGTGCCCGAAGTTGGAGACGATGGGCGGCTTTGTCTGTATGAAGCAGAGGGGCCAAAGATGGAAACCAATGGTTTGTGATCTGTGATAAAATGGGACTTTACAACAAACAAGAAGATATGAAACTTTTTCAGAGCATAAACAATAAAGAGCCATTGAGCTGGAGTGAGCATCTTCAACATGAAGACAATTGGTCACTCTGATCCATCTGGGTCTTTGTGAACCAACACTGCCCCCATGCTGTGAAGCATCTGTTGCTAAAACTAAATGGTGGCTTGTTTGATAGGTCATGAGACATGGTGCAGATTGTAACATCTCTTTCAACTTGGAAAACACTGTTCCACGTGCTTCAGACCAATGAAATGATGCACCTTTGAATATCAGTGTGTGCAGTGGTTTTGCAATGGATGCCAACCCCAGAAAAAACTTATGATGCTAAGAAATTTCCCCAAAAAGTAATAATTTAAGTTCCTTGAGTGAGGTAGGTTATGGGAGAGACACAAAGGTGGAGACAGTATGACTGAGGAGCTTGCTACCCTCACATGAGAAACATCAAAACCAAGGTAAATGATGGAAGGCTGAAAAAATTGGCACTTCTCAAAATTGCACTTCCACCCCACCGCTTGTAATAGGAATCAGAGTGCACAAAAGTTGCAGAGGTGTTCTTCAGTAGAAGGATTGGACACCACAATATCTTCTTGATAATTGATACAACTGGGCACTGCTGTTGAGAGTTGTTCGAGAAACCGTTGAAAACTTGGGAGCACTGGCTTACCCAAAATAGTAGTCATAAATACAGATATAAACCAAATTCCGTGGTAAGATCAACCAACTTTGCCAACTTTGTCAGAAGCTTGACTGGACATGACAATGGATACATGCCAATGATAGACTGAGCATTAGCAGATCATTTGAAATAACCACATAGACACAACCTTTCTGATGGCTTCTTCACAATCACTGTTGGGTTTGCCCATTAAATGGATATAATTTCTTTGACCACCCCAGAGTGCCTCAACACAGTTAAGTTCTGCCTTCACTTCTTCACAGACCTCTACAAAAACTGGCCAGGCTTGGGAAAAACAGGGTGTATTGGTATGGTGCATGGTAATGTGGCCTTGTAAACTGTTGGCACAACCCAGAACATGGAGTGTGCAGCTGGGCATAAGGCACTTCTCCAGTGGCAAAATTTACATCATTTGATGTAGAAAACCTAAAGGCTGTAAAAGGATCCAGGCCAAACAAGTTTTTGTGTATGCACTGTTTACACTAATAAAGGTGAGTGGACGTAATACAGATTTACATGTGATAGGAGCCAAGAACTGTGCCAGAAGTGGGATATTTAGTTTATTGTAAATTACTAATTTCTGTGGCACCAATAAGAGAGCAGAGGCCATGTACATGTACATCTGCGAGTTTAACAATGTGATGGCAGCATCCATGTCTATTAGCATGTGCAAAACTTTCCAATAAACCATAACATCAATAGAGAGTTTATTGGGTGCAACAAAAATTACAGATATGCAACTAACATCCAAGTTGGCATCGGTATTTACATGCTGGTTTTTTGCATTACAAACAGAAACTTTTTTTGTTGCAGTGATGACAAGTGGCCAATCTCCTGGGATAATAAGGCGTATCATGACCCACAAAAGAAGCTCAGCAAGAAGAAAGCAACGAACATGTGTGCTTTTGTTTACTGCCTTGCCCACTTTGTTGCTGCTGTGGGCAGGGCCAGCAGCTTTGATGCTGTGACAGAGGACTGCTGCTACTCTATCATCCTCTTGCGAACCAGGTGGCAAAGGAGAAGAAGAGCCAGGTTGAATTTCCACCACTTTACACCACTATTCAACTTGATTCCCTGCAATCCTTAAAACCTCAAAAGCTTGAGCAATATGGGGGAAGGATTTTCCCACAGAACAACTCACTTTGAAATCTTGCGAATGGGTGGGATGAATCATGACACCTTGTAACATTCTATTTGCACATGATTCTTCGTCGCACTTAGGAATGCATTGT
Source organism: Locusta migratoria (assembly GCA_026315105.1). NCBI lineage: Eukaryota > Metazoa > Arthropoda > Insecta > Orthoptera > Acrididae > Locusta > Locusta migratoria. The sequence continues at coordinate 253,276,791 of CM048751.1, forward strand.
ATTTTATATACCTGGACAATGGTATACCAACTAAGACAAAAAGCTAAGATTTATATGTACAAGAACAAATGCCATGGATTTTTTTATGTACATCGCCACTGTGCCAGTAGTCTCAGTGTTATCTCGACAGTGGTAAAGAGAGTGCACGAGTAAATACGGTTAGCTATCTTTCACTTGCTTTGATATTTTCTTATTTTTGTAGATTAATCTCATAATGATACAACACCCTACAGAAATATCTTTTTTTATTTTATTTTATTTTATTTTTTTTTTTTTTTTTTTGGGGGGGGGGGGGGGGGGGACAAAGAGGTATCAAATCAAGCCAGAAAAGAGACAACCTAGTAGTACCCCAATTGCAACATACCTCTTTTCACGTCAAAAATCTTGAGACTTTGCCATATAAATGCCAGTTGTGTGTGCAACCATCCAAAATCTGACCTCACACTTTTCTTGGGTGCTTAATTATACTTCCTGCTACCTTTATTGTAAAATTTTTAATCTATGAAAGATCTAAAATAAATATGAGAAATAAACCTTCAAGCTTGGTCTTTTGTAGTGTGCCCTAACCTTTAAGATATGTCAAATACAAATGTGTCATTAACATTTTAAATAATAGCATTAATGACTGATTTATGAATTCTAGTTTTTTCTAAGTGGGGTAGAAATATCAAAGACAGAGTACCTACACACATCTAAAAATAAATTCAATTAAGATCAAACTGCAGTCTTGTAAACAATAGTGTTAAAGAGAAAAATTCATCCATTTAACCCATTAGTACTATTTAAATTTGTCATTTTAATAAGTGTTAATTATCATTACGTTCAAAAATATTTTCTACCAAGATTTAAAACTTTCTGAATAGGATAAATTGTATGTTCAACAGCTAATCTTATGCTGATAATTCTGAGATTATGCAACACAACCCCTGGAGGCCAATTTACTAACGGTATCTTAATAGAGCAAACAAATTGATTCAGTCATTAACATGATCCCAGAGAGTTAATTCCAAATTTAAAAGAACTACAATAACTAAACTATCAGTTAACAAGCATTATACTGTTACAGAATATTCTATCTGAGCTGATGCAGAGAATGAATGAACATTACATCAGTAATAAGAAAAAACACTTAAAATGATGGTGATTGTTATCATGTGATCAATTATGAATTATTCATGATGATTGCTCAATAATTTTATTAAGTCCTAAAGAACAGACACCATTTTTATCCTGCAGATATTATCAATCTATACACAAAGAATTTATGATATTATGTGATAGTGGGTATTGCAATAATTCAATGGAGCAAGCTAAAAATTTGTGTCCCACCCAGACTTTGACCCCAGGTACTCCTGATTACTTGAGTCACACACATGAACACCGAGGACAGAGCAATCAAGTGAGGTGTGGTTACTTTTGGACATGCTGCGAGAACTGAGTGATAATGGGTAGGGGTGGATAAGTTGAAAATTTTTGTCTGGTGGGAGGTATGCAGGTGTGGCCAAGATGATTTCTATGTACCCAGTGGTACAGTGGTCAAGGATGAATGCCTAGTATGCTGGAGGACTCAGGTTCAATTTCTGGATGGTGCACAAATTTTCAACTTTCTCCACTGAATTATTTCAGTACCCACTAGCAGTTAATGTCATAATTCTTTGGTATATACTGTCACTTGTGATGTTAGCAAAGTTTTCACTCTGTAGGTATGTGTAGCTGGCTAATTGCATATATTTTTAACTTTCTTTAGAATTTGCAGTTCTCAATTTTTGCGTTTATTTACCTACTCATTTGAATCAATATTTTACAAGACATGCACATGGTGATGCACAAAACATATAATTGACGTTGGACAACATGGAGTGGTTGTTTGATTGCAAAGTGATATCTACATCTACATACATATTCCGCAATTCACCGTAAGGTGCGTGGCGGAGGGTACACTGTACCACTACTAGGCATTTCCTTTCCTATTCCATTCCCAAATTGAACGAGGAGAAAAAAGAATGCCTATATGCCTCCGTACGAGCCCTAATTTCTCTTATCTTGTCTTTGTGATCTTTACGCGAAATGTAAGTAGGCGGCAGCAAGATCGTACTACACTCAGCTTCAAAATTCGGCCCTCTAAATTTACTTAACAAAAATTCACGAAAAGAATGTCGTCTTTCTTCCAGCGATCCCCAATTGAGTTGCCGGAGCATTTCCGTGACACTCGCGCATTGGTCGAACCTACCGGTAACAAATCTAGCTGCTCGCCTCTGAACCGCCTCTATGTCTTCCTTCAAACCGATCTGCTGCGGATCCCAAATACTTGAGCAATACTCAAGGCGTGGTCATACAAGCATTTTATACGCAGTCTCCTTTACAGATGAAGTACATCTTCCCAAAATTCTCCCAATAAACCGAAGTCGGCTGTCCGCCTTACTCACAACTGTCCTTACATGCTCGTTCCATTTCATATCGCTCTGCAATGTTACGCCTAGATATTTGAACGACGCGACAGCATCAAGAAGCTCACAATTAATGCTGTATTCGAACATCATAGGATTGTTTTTTCTACTCATGCGCATTACCTTACATTTTTCTACATTGAGAGCTAGCTGCCATTCTTCGCACCAACTAGAAATTTTGTCTAAGTCAACCTGTATGCTATTACAGTCAGTTACAGACGACACCCTCCCATACACCACAGCATCATCAGCAAACAGCCGCAAATTACAACTTCCTCTGTCCATCAGATCATTTATATAGATATAAAATAATAGCGGTCCTATCACACTTCCCTGGGGCACGCCTGACGATACACTCGTTTCTGATGAACACTCGCCATCGAGAACAACGTACTGCGTTCTATTACTTAGGAAGTCTTCCAGCCAGTCACAAATCTGTGAACCTATTCCATAAGCTTGTATCTTCGTTAGCAGTCTGCAGTGTGGCACCGTGTCGAACGCCTTTTTGAAGTCGAGAAAAACACAATCCGCCTATTGCCCTTCGTCCATGGCTCGCAAGATGTCATGTGAGAAAAGGGCAAGCTGAGTTTCACATGAACGATGTTTCCTAAACCCGTGCTGATTCATGGAAAGAAGCTTTTCCGTTTCAAGGAAATTTACTATATTCGAACTGAGAATATGCTCCAAAATTCTACATGAAACTGATGTCAACGATATTGGCCTGTAATTGTATGGGTCAGTTCTCTTTCCTTTCTTATACACGGGAGTCACCTGCGCTTTTTTCCAATCACTAGGAACTTTGCGCTGAATTAAAGATTCGCGATAAATGCAAGCTAAGTAGGGGGCCAACGCCGCAGAATAGTCTTTGTAAAACCAAACTGGTATTCCATCCAGACCAGCAGACTTTTTCGTATTTAGCTCTCTCAGCTGCTTCTCTACACCAGAAATACCTATTGCTATGTTCCCCATTTCGGAATTAGTACGTTGATCAAATGATGGTATATTTGTGCGGTCCTCCTGCGTGAAAGATTTCTTAAAGGTTAAATTTAGAACTTCAGCTTTCCATTTGCTTTCTTCTATTACTGCCCCGGAATGATCAACTAGTGACTGGACAGTGGGCTTTGACCCACTTATCGATTTTTCGGGTTCAGGACCAGGATTTTTTCGGGTTCTCGGAAAGATCTTTTGCTAAGGTATCGCTGTGATAATTATTGTATGCTTCACGCATCAATCTTTTTATAGACGCACGAATCTCTACTAACTTTTGCCTGTCATCATTTGCGTTTTCTTTTTTGAATCGAGAGTGCAACAGCCTTTGCTTTCTCAGCAGCTTTCTAACATTATTATTATACCACGGTGGATCTTTTCCATCCTTAATCGTCTTTACTGGCACATATTTCTCTAACCCTTTATTAACAATGCACTTAAATTTAGTCCACAATTCCTCTACATCCATAGTCCCGGAATTAAACAATGCCCATTCATTTTCTAAGTGCGATCGTAACATTTGCTTGTCGGCTCTTCCCAACAAAAACACGCTCCTAGCCTTCTTGATTGGTTTATGAACTTTGGTCACCATCGACGCTATGACGATATCATGACGATGATATGAAGAGGTTATATAAATTATTTCACATAATTACAATTATTATAATGCGTATTTGGTTCCATATTCTTTCTGCATGTATGGAGTAGCAAGCAGTACCTGGTTGGCAGAGTCATAGTAAAGCAGGATTGTAGATGGTACAATACATAACTTTGTTTACATTCACACATTAAATGTTCACTTTCTTTTGCAGAAATCATTCCTGTAATTTGTTGTTTTATTTTTATTTTCACACATATGGGCCACAAATTCAGATACACTGTAAAAGCAATGGTCATGCAAGGAAGAGTCTTACTAAAAAGAAGAAGATTATTTTTATTTCTTATTTCTGATGGAAGAGTATTGTATAGTTCAATGCCATGGTTAAACAGAGAATGTTTTGAAGCAAATGTACAGATTTGTAGTACCTAAAGTTTCATTTTCCATCTAGTATCATGATTATGGACATTCACGTGATGTTCATGTTCAGAACACATTGCTGCTAGTTCTTCATTCACTGTATTTAGTTCTATTTCTCGCATTGCCTGTTAACACATTTTCACATGTGTTGTTGTGGTCTTCAGTCTGGAGACTGGTTTGATGCAGCTCTCCAGCCTACTCTATCCTGAGAGAGCCACTTAATCTCTTCATAAGAACAGCCATATATCATTAAAAATTAAATTTACTTAGAAATGCCTGAAAGAATTTCAAGATAACTGAGTAAGCCTCTGCAAGAAGGTTCTCTCTATTTGACATTTTTCTAAATGACTCTCTTTTACTCAATAAATATCTTCACCATATCTGCGCCATCACAAGTAACTTAACCCTCTTGTTTTCAATACTGTCATGTCAAAACATACTTTATTTGTTTGGTATTTTTTCTCCATATTAATTTGTTCAGTTAAGCATCTAGTAATTTTGCTTATTTTGTTACTTTCAGTGTTTGGTCATTAATGTCTCATAGTTTTATTCATATATGATGAGCGGCTCATTGGATGCCTCTGTGGTGAGTAAGCAACCTATCCTTCTCAAAAATATTGTTGAATCCTTTCTGGAAAGTCCATAGTTTTATGCATATAAAATACTGTGGTATTACTATCTATGAGAGTAAAACAAACTGCTTGCTGTGAAACAGTTGTATGCCTATTAAACTATCACAAGGGCTATAGTAAAGTCTGAACATTTGATCAATTTGCTTCTGTCATTAGCAAACATTACAGTCTTTTAAATCCACGGGCAGTCATGTGTGATAAAATAAAGAATGATTTCTCCAACTCTATGGTTGGTTTTATTTTTCTGGTGCAATTTTCTCAGATGACTCTTTATCTCTTGTTAAGACAGAAACTATGTAAAATCATTATGCTATTAACGTTATAAGATTTTTATTTTTCCAGCAAGTGTTCTGGTACAATGGCCGATTTTTAGAAGATCCCACAATTTTTCTTACTAACTGATACTTCATATATGATTTCCCTATATAGTTTTAGAAAAAGAAAGGAACATATGGTTCCAGTGATCTATGAACAAAAAGAAAATATCATTAGAGACGAAACACAAATTCATTGGCAAAAGCAGGGGAAGAAAATACGATGTCTTTCCAGATGCAATAGGCATAAATCACACAAGGTACTTCAGACTTTGTGTGTGTGTGTGTGTGTGTGTGTGTGTGTGTGAGAGAGAGAGAGAGAGAGAGAGAGAGAGAGAGAGAGAGAGAGAGAGAGAGAGAGAGAGAGAGAGAGAGAGAGAATTTTTTTAATTTCTTTGTTAGTTAATACACACTTTACAGCATTTAATGTGTTATCATCTTCATAATAACTGCATGAGAAGGGGATTTGACAAAGTAGTCTGAACGTACCCTAGCACTTCCAGGTCCAAGGAAGTACGGTTTGGCAAGTGTACATACACGTGATTGTTTATGAAGGAACACAGGCATACCACTATTGTGATTCACTTGAACCCAACCATCAGGCAGCATCTCAAAATGATTATGATCCAGTTCTGAAATATAATAAGTATTTTATAAGATTAGAAAGTAAGTTTCCTAATTAGTACTTTAATAAGACATATTATTACACTGAAATAAAAATTTGAATTTGTTAGGCATATAATTTGAAAAAATCTTGAAAATCTGAATAACTATGAAATTATTGAATTTGATTAATGATGGAAATTCTCCTCAGAGATGATAAATTATTTTTCAAAAGTGATACATTGGCTGCCCAGTACTTACCTTTGTGCTGTACCGCCGATAGGGACACAAATGAAGAAAAAAAAGGAAATGGACGAAAAAGGACAAGCTTTCAATATACAGTTCCTTCTTCAGGTGGGAGAAAAGGGAAGAAAAAACGATAGGAATGGAAGGGAAAGGTAAATAATGACCTAGATTATGAGGATGGCATTTTAAGGGGTGTGGAAGTCAGAGATACTGAATTATTGAATTTGTGTAGGTTAATAAAAACATTCCGAAATATAAACCACCACACCTAATTCAGGGTACAAAAACCTAAATTGTGTATGAGACACTGATGATTCATTTTAATAAAAAATACAGCAACATTTTGATATTATTTATCTTCCTTGAAATTTAAGAAATTTAGACAGCAACACAATGAATAGACAAGAGTTATACTTAATTTAAGCTAAGTATAAATATAAGGCAAATACTTTAGGAAAAACACAGCAGAAGCAACATGAAATCATCTGATTAATAATAATAATAATAATAATAATAATAATAATAATAATAATAATAATAATGATTAGGAACAGGGAGACCACTCTCCAAATATGAGATACACCAAGACATTGACAGATGCACACAAAAAAGGACTTGTTAGCTTTTCAATCACTACTTTTATGGTGGTACATCAGTTGCTTAGGGTGGGTACTCTTGTCAGACATGGGTTTGGTTCCTGTTGATGCTAGTGGTAGGTGGGATTTCACTAGGCATGGCCTGCATCTCAGTAGGAAAGGGAAGGTTGACAGCAAAAATCCTTTAGGGGGGAACACTGCAATTCATGTAAGTACCTCTTTTTTAGGCTAAGATCAGTGTCCAATGAGAGGCTCAGGCAGGCAGGCGCTAAGGATGTTAAAAAATCACAAGATTCTCACAAACATAAAATAAAAATAATGTTAGCATTTTCACCAGAATATTGGGGAATTAAAGAATAAAACAGATGAGCTTCTGGTTTATTTAGATGACAAAGAAACTGATAATGTAATAAATACCCTATGCCTGTCTGAACAACACATTGTCATTGGTGTGGAAAAAAGGGATAGAAACAAAGTTTTGTGTAAAGCAACATAATGAAGCATGTGTCAGTCAGCTTAAACTCAATGATGACTCTCTTATGATTGTAACAGTGTATAGGTCATCTTCAGGAATCTTTCAGTTATTTCTGGAAAACTTGGATGCTTTGTTGTGCTATCTGTCAGATAGGGGGAAGCAAATTGTTATCTTTGGTGATTTAAATGTTGATTCACTGAAAGAGTATAATAGGAAGAATGACCTGGAAGTCTTACTTGGCTCCTTCAATTTGAAATCCATTACTGATTTTCCTACTGTAATAAAGGACAGCAGCAAATTAATAGACAATATTTTTATAGAGCAAGATAAGTTTAGCAACATAAAAGTTTGTCCTGTTGGGAATTGTCTTTCTAATCGTGTGCACAGCTAGTTACAGTATATGGCATAGCTCAGTTCAGTAATTCGAAACAGTCCTAAAGAGTTGTGCACTCAATTAACGATTTAACAACTACAAGTTTCAAAGAAAGTCTACATTAGTTAGTCTGGGAAGAGTTTTATTAGGAACCTGATGCAAATTTAAAATGTAACTTATTTCATGATACATTTGTAAGGATATTTGAAAACTGCTTCCCCTAGAAATTAGTTAAATATAATTGTAAGAAATCGTGCAAAAATCCATGGCTTACTATAGGAATCAAAATATCTTGAAACTAGAAGAGGGAACTGTACCTATCTGCAAGAAACAGTAATGACGCAGAAACAATCAAATATTATACATTTTCAGACAACTTACGGGTATGCTGCCGGGTGATGTCATCGACCACTGCCGATATTTCTACAGGACAACACCCTGCCTTTCTCAAGGCACAACTGCACTCAAGGAAGCAATGAGGGAGTGAATTTAATACTTCATTTTGCAAAGGGTAAACAACAGTACAAGTAACAACAGAGTCAATTCAACCAAAGATGACCAACATCAGCAATATTTATAATCAGACAGCATTAATTCTGTCCCTTTGTTTTTTGATGAGACAAGACCAGATTCCAAGTAGAATTTAAACAAAAACCACCATATCTATTTATTAGGCTGCTTGCTAGTTTAAATTCAACAGTTTCCTTAATTACACTATCCCAATAGGTGGAAGTGCATGTCAGAATCTCTGTGTTGTATTCCATTGGATGATCTGTTCTGCAACAGAAGATTTGCTCAGCTGTTGTAAATATGTGTGATGCTTGTGTTCAATTCACCGGTCTTCCACAGTCCTGATAGTCTGACCAACATATGACATGACACAATTGCAAGGAATACAATAGACACCAGCCTTACAAAAACCAAGCCCACCCTTTGTGGACCCCAACAGGGCCTTTATCTTAGAAGGTGTTTGAAAAACAAATTTCACATCACATTTCTGCAAAATACGACCAATCCTATCAGAAATGCTCCCTTCATAAGGCAAAAAGTCCATAGATTTAAGTGCCACTTCATTACTATTGTCAATGACACACTGCACAGTAGGCAGATAGTGCAAAACACATTTCATCTGCCTCTCACTTATAACCATTCTGACAAAAGGTGACCTAGAGATGGGACAATTCAGCTGACAAACTTTCAGGGTCTGAAATGACATGGGCCCTGTGAATCAAGGTACGAAGTACTCCTTTATGCTGAGTTGGATGGTGACAACTATCAGCTCACAGAAACAAATCAGTGTGAGTAGGCTTTCTACAAACAACATGTCCAAACATACTGTCAACCTTCCTTCTGACCAAAACATCAAGGAAGGAAAGGCAACCATTCTTTTCCACTTCCATAGTGAACTGAATATTTGGGTGGATTGAATTTAGATGTTCCTAAAAAGTCATTCAAATCCTGACTATCATTAGGCCAAATGACAAAAGTATTGTGTACATATCTGGAAAAAAAAAGGAAAACCATGCAGGTTTCAAGGTTGCCGACTCCAAAGCACAGTCCTCGAAATCGTCCATAAACAAACTTGCCATAATAGGTTACAATGGACTTCCCAGTGTAACTCCATCAGTTTGTTTGTGGTACTGACCATCAAATAAAAGATAAGTGGAAGTGAGCACATACCAAAATAGATTTGTTAACTCGACACCAAACCTAACCTCAATTAGCTGCAACAAATCAGACAGAGGAATGAGAGTGAAGAGTGAAATCACATCAAATCTCACTAAAATATCAGAGTCATACTATAAAAGCTACTGTGCTACATTAAGGTAAGTTATTAAAAATGCAGAATCATGTGCATCATGTCTGGGTAGGTCCTCTGATAACAAAATTAAAACAATTTAAAATATTATTAAAAGGAAGACAGTGCAACCAACAGCACAGGAAGACAGTATTACCATCAAATCAAATAAAAATTTACTAACAAAAAACCAGAAGTTGAAAACATTTTTAATGATTATTTTTTAAATGTTGTAGAGAATATACAATCTAAATATTCATTAGAAGTAGAAACACAGTTAATACCTACAGAATTTGATACATCTGAAATTTAACCCACCTATCCCTAAGAAATTAGGAAAATAATAAACTCTTTCAAGAGTAAAATGCCACATAGAACTGCTGGCATTTCCAGTAGGGTATATAAAAACCTAAAAGCTGTTCCCTAGAGATTAGTAGTATTCATGGCCACATATGTAATAGCTCTCTAAATCATGGTATTTCCCCTAATTGACTGAAATATGCTATCGTTGAATCATTGCATAAAAAAGGTAATACATCTTATGTCAACAACTACTGTTCAATCTCAATTATGACAGCTTGACCTAAACTTACATCTACAAACTCAATGAATGCAGTGTTGCTTTATGCATTCATATGGCACCACATAGGGCCATGGACATGTATAGGCAAAATTACATATGTATGTACGAGCGCGCATGTGTGTGTGTGTGTGTGTGTGTGTGTGTGTGTGTGTGTGTGTGTGTGTGCATGCATGCTTGCATGTGTGCGAGTACTTGCACCTGTTGATAACACAATGTCTGTGGATTTCAGTAAGTGGTCTCATTATTCCTAAAGCACAATGGAATAAAACTGTTAGTATTTGCAAGGGTTGTTTACACAGACCAGGAAAATAAATAAATAATAATAAAAAAATAAAAAATAAAATAGATTTTACGCAAAAGTCTCAGCCTGGTGCAACAGCATGTTTGTATGATTGAAAGGTACGTCATATTCATCCTATGCATTATAAAACAATAACTACATTGTCAGTAATGTTCATTAGATCACTGAATATATAGCTTTTCCTAAGAATGTTTATAACTTCTCACAGATTTTTGCTTACCCCACACAACTACTACAGGTCTGCAAAGGGCAGGATGGCTGGGTACCAAGTGATTTGAGTCTAACCCGAAAACTTACAATCACCATTACCCACCCAATTCCATATCCGATTCTGGACTCCCCCCAATATAATTTTTTGATTGAGCCCAAAACATCCCAATTGCAAAGGGAACTATAAATCATTTAGAACAACAATAGAAACATTTTTCTTCTTGAATGATACTTTCACTCTGCAGCAGAGTGTGTGGTGATATGAAATGTCTTGGCAGATTACAACTGTGTGCCAGAATTGAAATTTGAACCTGGGACTTTTAATCTGCCAAAGTTTCATATCAGCACACACCCTGTTGTAGAGTGAAACTATCATTCTGGAAACATCCCTTAGGCTGTGAATTAGCCATGTCTCCACCATATCATTTCTTCCAGGAGTGCTAGTCCTGCAAGGTTTGCAGGAGAACTCCTGTGAAGTTTGGGTAGTATAGTCGGGTCGAAACACGATGGTCCATGGCTCACCCTACTGCGTTGGGAGACCGCCCTGGCCACAGAAACAGAATGCATACAATGTTGTGAAGTAGTTAGTTTGATGCCAGACAGTATAGCAAATGGTTGCTGTTGTGTGACAGAACTGGCAAAACTGCACAGCACAGCCGAACGTGCACATGCACAGAGCAAAGTTCACGTTTGACTTACTCCAATGGTCTGCTGCCGCAGCCAGCATTCGAAAGCCAGTTGACGCAAGCACCGGGGATCCTTGTATTTTGGCTTGACTATAGGAAACACGATACTAGTGGAAGAAACATTATGAGAAAGAAACATGAAGCGTGACAGAATAGCTAAGACAGTGCAGTGCTTGCCCGTGAACAGTAAAGGTCCCAGGTTTGAATACTTGTTCCAGCATACAATTTTAAACTGCCAGGAAGTTTCATTTTTCTTCTATATATTTGTAGTAGAGTGTGTGTGTGTGTGTGTGTGTGTGTGTGTGTGTGTGTGTGTGTGTGTGTGTGTGTGTGTGTGTATTTGTTCGTGTGTTTCTATTGCATAAAAGCTACAGTTTTGTACTGATCTTGGTCAAAATTTGCACATCTGACCTTCAAAACAAAAGGAAGGTCCCACCCTACTTAGCAGTAGGCAAAAGGAAATGATATCAGTGTAGTATTAGTTAACTGCAGAATCATCTACAGAAAGGTCCCAGAACTGCTCTCATTAATAAACAGTCACAATGCCCACATAGTACTATGGACGGAAAGTTGGCTGAAACCAGATTGGAATGTATACCACAGAGACAGGCTGTACAGTGAAGGGGGAGGTGTGTTTATAGTGATAAAAAGTGCAATAGTATCGAAGGAAATAACAGAGATCCAGGGACAAAGAATCCAGTGAAATTGTTTTAAGTGCATTATCTAAAAACTACCTTGAGCAGTTAAGCAGAAAACTGACTCGTGGTGATAAAATATTAGACCTTCTAGTGACAAACAGACCCGAATTATTCAAATGTTTGTTACACTTAAGGGACTTTTCTGTGGAGTCATCAGTCCCTAAACTTACAAACCACTTATGAACTACCTTATACTAAAGACGACACAATCATCCATGCCCGAGGAGGGATTCGAACCCCCGGCCGTAGCGGCCATGCAGACTGTGACTGGCATGCCACAGACCGCTCAGCCACTGAGGCCGGCCCGAACTATTCGAAACAGCACAGAGCAGGGAAATCAGCAATCAATATGACTCAAGTCTACAGCTGCGGATGCCCACAATAAATAATTTGTTGCAATCATAAAGTGGTTTCAGCATCAATGATTTCAGCTGTAAATAGAAATATTAAAAAACAAAAATAAAAATAGAAAAGAGATGACTTACCAAAAGGACCGGCTCGTCGAGAGAAACAAATAAAATCACACACAAACACACATACAAGCTTTCGCCACCACTGGCAGCTTCTTCAGGAAAAAGAGGAAAAAAGGGGAGGAAAAGGGAAGGATATGGGTTTTAAGGAAGTGGAAAAGGAGTCATTCCAATCCCAGGAGTGGAAGGACTTACCTTAGGGGGAAAAAAGGAAGGTAAACAAATACACACACACTCAGACATATCGAAACGCAGAGTGTGTGTGTGTATTTGTTTACCTTCCTTTTTTCCCCCTAAGGTAAGTCCTTCCACTCCTGGGATTAGAATGACTCCTTTTCCACTTCCTTAAAACCCATATCCTTCCCTTTTCCTCTCCTTTTTCCCTCTTTTTCCTGAAGAAGCTGCCAGTGGTGGCGAAAGCTTGTATGTGTGTTTGTGTGTGATTTTATTTGTTTCTCTCGACGAGCCGGTCCTTTTGGTAAGTCATCTCTTTTCTATTTTTATTTTTGTTTATCCCACCGGGATAGTTTCCCTCTATAATTTTCGAAATATTAAAAAATGTAGGAAGATTTTTCTTTTTAACAAAAGTGACAAAAAGCAGATTTCAAAGTACTTGACAGTTCAACACAGAAGGTTTATCTCAAGTACAGATAGTGTTAAGGAACAGCGGACAAAGTTCAAAACCACCATACAATAAGCATTAGATGATTTTGTGCTAAGCAAGGTCATAAGAGCTGGAAAGGAGCCATTGTGGTACAACAACTGTGTTAGAAAACTGCTACAGAAGCAAAAAGAACTTCACTGCAATCATAAACATAGCCAAAGCCTTGCAGACAAATAAAAATTACACAAAGTGAAACATAATGTGAGAAGGGCTATGCAAGAGGTGTTCAACAAATTCTAAAGTAAAGTTCTATGTACTGGCTTGGCTGAAAATCTTAAGAAATTTTGGTCTTACGTCAAAGCAATAGGTGGATCAAAACAAAATGTCCAGGCATTCTGTGATGAAAATGGTACTGAAACAGATGATGACACACTAAAGGCTGAAATAGCCGACTAAATGTCTTTTTCAAAGCTGTGTCACAGAAGAAGACTACACTGTAGTTCCTTCTATAGATTGTCACACAGATGACAAAATGGCAGATATTGAAATATGTGACAGGGGGATAGAAAAACCATTAAAATCGTTCAAAAGTGGAAAGGCCACTGGACCTGATAGGATACCAGTTTGATTTTACACAAGAGTACATGAAGGAACTTGCCTCCCTTCTTGCAGCGGTGTACCAAAGGTCTCTAGAACAGCACAGCGTTCCGAAAAATTGGTAAATGGTACAGGTCATCCCCATTTTCAAGAAGGGACGTCAAACTGATGTGCAAAACTATAGCGTATATATCTAATGTTGGTCAGTTTTAGAATTTTGTAACACATATTATGTTTGAGTATAATGACTGTTCTGGAGACTAGAAATCTACTCTGCAGAAATCAGCATGGGTTTTGAAAAAGGCGACTGTGTGAAACCCAGCTCACGCTTTTCGTCCATGAGACACAGAGGGCCATAGACATGGATTTACAGGTGGATGCCCTGACTCTTGACTTTTGCAAGGTATTTGAAACAGTTCCCCACAGTCATTTAATGAACAAAGTAAGAGCATAGGGACTATCAGATCAGTTGTGTGACTGGACTGAAGAGTTCCTAGATAACATAATGCAGCATGTCTTTCTCAATGGAGAGATGTCAGGTGTCAGGTGTGCCACACGGGAGTGTCGTGGTTCCATTACAGCACACTTGTTCGCTGCTTTTGCTTCCTTGAATACCGCTCACCGTGTGGGATCCGTACAAAGTGGGGTTGATGGAGGAGGTAGAGAAGATCCTAGAGAGAGCAATGCACTTCGTTACAGGTGCATTTCGTAATTGTTATAGCATTATGGAGATGATCTATAAACTCCAGCAGGAGACTGCAAGATAGATGCTCTGTAGCTTGGTATGGGCTTTTGTCAAAGTTTCTAGAATGTACCTTTACCAAGGAGTCAAGCAGTATATTGCTCCCTCCTACGTATATGTCACAAAGAAATCATGAGATTAGAGCCCACACATAGGCATACCAACAATCTTTCTTTCCACAAACAATACAAGACTGGAATAGGAGGGAAAACCGATAGTGGTAATCAAGGTACCCTCCGCCTCACACTGTCAGGTGGCTTGCATTGTATGGCTCTAGATGTAGATTATGATTATGCTACCTGTGCACACCTTCCAGACTGACCCAAACTTCCAAATGTCACACATTACCTACTGCCTATGAGTGCTCATACACTTTATGATGTATTTCCCATACAGGGAGAGATGATTACTATATTTGTCACAAGCCTTGCGGTGGCTTATTTAAATATGTTGCACAGTGTCTATGTTTATTGATAAAACTAAGAAAATGTCCTTCACACATGCATGCCATAATCTCTTAAAGAAGACTGCCGATTGGGAAAAGATGTTACAAACATCTGATGTGCTATCAAATGTTATAACTTTTAGTAGAGTAATTTAACAGGCAAGTTTAGGTTTAGAACAATTTATTTTTCCATCTTTGGAAGAACCACATTAACTTGTTGATTCAATACATGGAATAATAAAACAGAAAATTTTCTCACACCCCACTAGAATTATGCCTGTAAAAAAATAAATAAATAAATAAAAAGGAAAAAATAAAAATAAAAACACTGCAACAAGTATGGGCATCTCACAAAAACAGTCACAGGAAGGGCAAAAATAGTGAGAAAAATGTCAGCCATAACAGTCAACTAACAGATGTTCTTCACAAGATATGGTAGCAAATAACTCTAACTTACCTGTAAAAGGAATAGGATCTTAATTCGTAGATGTTATCATGGGGAACAAGAAAGGAGGAGTTAAAGTAGAGGTTATTTATATATGTGCCACTCTTCAGCAAATATATATACTATTTGTTAGTAAAATAGAAGAAAAAGGACATTCAATTTTATTTGACAGACAAGGCTGATGTATTTACCACACATCTAAAAACCTCGTTGCATCATTAGCAAATGGAATGTACCAACTAGACCAAACACGTGATTGGCAACATCAGTATTGCAAACAAATAGTGCAGAACTAAGGCATAAAAGGCTAGGTTATCTGCATTCGGAAGCAATTCGTGCACTTTGCAAAGGGCTGGTTAATGGAATGTTATATGAGGGAGCAATGAATACCCCATGTGCAATTTTCTTGGAGGGCAAACAAACAAGACTTCCTTTTTCACTATCTAGCTCAAGAGTCACAGAAATTCTCCAACTAGTTCATTCTCATTTATGTCAGACAATTTATAGTACATCAATTGGAGAATCCCAATACTTCCTTGCCTTAACTGTGGAAAGTTTTTGTATATACTAACAGAAATAAAACACAATTTCCACAGCTCATACAAAACTAAAACCTTAATTAAAAGACAAACAAGAAAAACCATTAGATTAGATTAAATGTACTTTGACAGGTTACTATGAAGATTCAAAAGTATGCACACCTTTTGAAGTAAACAAGGGATGTTGTTTTTTATTAAAGTACATCTGGACAGTATACACAAGGAACAGAGTCACAGATACTTGGGCAGTAAAATAAATAAAAAGATGGCAATAGAGAGGATATAAAATGCAGAATGGCAATAGGAAGAGAAGCATTACTGAAAATGAGACATTTGTTAACATTAAATATTGCTGCAAGACTAGGCTTGCCATATTACTTTTAATGATTTTTTTTTTCTTTTTTCTTTTTTTTTAGTGCTGCACATTATCTCTAAGTTTAATTTCATTAGTGCTCTAATTGTAGAAGTCCATAATGGAACATGGTTTTTGTCAATGTCAGAGCTTGTACTGTTTGTAAATTGAGTCTTTTCCCCCCCATCTGTACACAGAGCTTTAATTACTGATAATACTCTTTCAATAGATGTATTAGAACCCAGAATAGCAAGTAAAAATTCAACTAAGCTACTAATATGTTTTAAAAACATTTGTTCATAATGAAAATGAGAAAAAATTTCCCGCCATGTCTCACTAACTCTGATTTAATATTGCAGCCTATTAGTTTTCTTTCACAGAATTTACTTCTACAACAGTACTCCTTAAATAATCCTCTCTCACCCATAGGGGAGTTCTTAATACTAGATTTTACAAAACTGTACTAGTGTTGAACACTAATCCAGCTGATAGTTTTATTCAGGACATCCACTGCATTTGCCGAAGACATTCCAAAAATAGCTCACACTATTCATGAATATGTCCTAAGCACATATCATGGAAAGCTGTAATGATATTGTGGAACTGATCAGCTGTCACTATTCCCTCACTTTCCAACTCATGTTACAACTGTTTTATTGCAGAAGTCAAAAAATTTTCAGATTTTGTGGCTTCTAATTTATTAAGAAAAATATGTATTGCCAGCAACTTCAATCATAGTTACACTTTCATTTTCAACACACAAGATACAATTGGAGAATACACTTAACTGGCCTAAAAGGAACTCAAGGGTGATGAAAGACAGTGGATATCAGAAAAAAAAAAAGATATTCAGGGTTGTAGGACATTTGTCAAGGGACAGGAAGTAGGATTTCAATGTTGGAAACACTAATGATTCTTTCAACAGTTGTGAGAAGTGATGACCATCTTGTTATACTATGACCTAAAAGATGCTTTCACTCCACTTCAACAAACTCACAGAATGACTTTAGTTTCTCAATGCATTCAGCGTAAAGATTGAATTGTTGATAGATTTTTAACAATTCACTAATGACAGTTTGAACAAATCATTATACTTGTGGCCTCCTACAAAAGTTGAATTAGTTAGGAGAGCTGGGGGAAAAAAAGGCAGAAAAAAGCCAATGTGAGACGAACATCCAGGACATTGCACTGTCCCCAAGGAGGCTTTGGGGACACTGTGGACATTTTGTTAAAAATAGGGACTGTCCTGGAAAAATCAGGACGAATGGGAACTCTGCGCAAGATCCAAAATTATTCGACTGCTGGTGTGGCACAATGGACAGCATCACCAATTGGGGTGCTGAAGGTTGTCGGTTCAATCCCATCCACTGTCAAATATTTATTCCCTTTCTGAATATGCTGAAGGTCTCACAAAGGCCTTCACGGTCAGAAACTACCCCACAGACCTAGTCCGCAAACAGATCTCCCGTGCCATATCCTCACACACCCCAAATCCTCCTCCTAACACCAGTAACCATCCACAAAAGAGCGCTCCCCTTGTCACCCAGTACTACCCTGGTCTCGAACAACTAAATTCCATCCTTCTCGAAGGATTTGATTTTCTATCCTCATGCCCAGAACTGAGAGACATCCTGTCCACAATCCTTCCCACCCCTCCTAAAGTGGTGTTCCGTTGCCCTCCCAACCTCCACAACATCCTAGGTTCATCCTTATGCCACCCCGAAACCCAGCTCACTGCCACAGGTATCATATCCTTGTGGAAGACCCCGCTGCAAGACCTGTCCAATCCACCCACCCAGCACTTCCTATTCCAGTCCTGTCACAGGCTTATCCTACCCTATCAGAGGCTGGGCCACCTGTGAAAGCAGCCACGTAATTTACCAAACACTGTACAGCTTTCTATATTGGCATGACCACCAACCAGCTATCCAATAGGATGAATGGCCACCGCCAAACTGTGGCCAAAAACAAGGTGGACCATGCTGTGGCACAGTTTGCAGTGGAGCACATTCTTGATTTCAATGGCTGCTTCACAACCCGGGCCATCTGGATCCTCCCCTCCACCACCAGCTTTTCTGAACTGCACAGATGGGAGTTATCCATACAACACATTCTCCGATCCCAAAATCAACCGGGACTCAACCTACGATAACTTCCCTACATCTTTTTTTTCTCCATACCTTACAGTTCTTACCTCTACCCCAAACCTCGCCCATTTTGAGTGGTGTGTGAATGTGCGATCGTGTATGTGTGTGTGTGTGTGTGTGTGTGTGTGTGTGTGTGTGTGTGTGTGCTCGCACGCATGCGTGCGTTTGTGTGTGTGTGTTTGTGTGTGTGTGTGTGTGTGTGTGTGTGTGTGTAACCGGTCTTCTGTACTTTGTGTATATTTTGTTTATTTTTTTCTCTCCTCCCCCGCCTCCCCACTCATTTCCTAAGCTGCATCTTGTTATTCCCATATAACCCATCCCCACCACTGTGACGTAACCTTCCTATCCCCTCTCCCCTTCCCACCCCTCCCGTCCCCAATTCACTGCAGAGCGTGATTCAAAGTGCGGCAGCTGGAGGTGATGGTTGTATGAGTGTGTTGTGTGCCTGTGTGATTGCGTGAGTGTTCTAATTTCTGAATAAGGCCATGGCCAATAGCTGAAAGTGTTGTATGTGTGTGTCTTTTGTATGTGCCTGTCGCAGCTCATCACCACGTCTTTGCAGTGAGTTGTGAACTGTCCTTACTATATTATTAATTCCAATCTGGACTTTCCATTATTATATAATTATTATTTCCAGAATTTTCTACATGTTTCTTATGTTCACATGTAATTTCTACAAGTTTCTTATCTTAACTATTCTTCTAGTTTCTAGTACATTCTGTCTATGTATAAATAGCAGAGGACTCTGCCCGAGAGGCAGTCAGTGCTGTGTGTATGTTTCAGTTTGCAATAAACCTGCTTTCAGTGTAAGTGCTGTGTTGAGCTGACAAACCTGCCTTCGAAGTCAAGCCTGCTTCCATTTCAAAATGACTTTGTATGGTGAAGGCGCCGGGTATCCTGTGCAACAGCTACATCATCATGGCTCCAATTAGGCAACGTAATAGCCATTGCTTACACAGACTAGAACCGGAATACAAGGGATATACGAGTACATCCTTCCAAAAGTCTGTATCATCAGAAGAACCATGGAGACAAAACCAGCGGTAAGCCAGCTGCACATCAGACACCCGTTGGTGTTCTCTGGAGATGCTGGAAAGGACCCAAACAAATGGCTAACAGGGTTCCACCAAGTCGCCAAGTATAACCGGTGGGATCATACAATGTGCTTGGCCAATGTTTATTTCTACCTGGTTGGAACAGCCCAGCAATGGTTTGAAAACAATGAAGAAAAGCTGAATGACTGGGAAACATTCCAGATGGAACTTAAGAGGACGTTTGGAGACTGCCAGCAACAAATCCACTTGGCGGAAGAACAACTGGAGAACCGGGCCCAAAGACATGGTGAGCAGACATTCATACATACAGAATGTTTTGGCCCTATGTGACAGAGTTAACCATGATATTACTGAGGCCGACAAATTCACGCACCTGATGAAGAGTATTGCAGAAGACGTATACCAAGCTCTTCTAATAAAAGATGTCACTACAACAAAGAGTTCATCAAAGGGTGCCAGCGGACTGAAGATATGCAACAAAGGAGGGTTGGACAAAAGAAGTATGACAGACTCCCCAATGTAGCCCCTATGGCCGTTATGGAAGACCAGCATGACTTCACTTCTCTCATACAACAAATTGTGAGAGAAGAATTACAACAGTTTATAGGAGCCGGGACTATTAGACCGAGCAAGCATCACATTATGGCCATGGATGTAAGCCTAGTAAATCACGAGGGAGCCGACACCGATGAGGAAGAAGTATTTCAGACATTAGCCCCTGTCTGCCCCGCCAATCGCACCCGAATGGCTTCGCCCTGCTATGACTTATGCTGCAGCTGTCAAACGGTAGCCTATGAACCGGCCGATGCAGCCACAACCAACTCGCTTGGCAACTACGATGCCTCGCAGAAGAACAGACATCTGGAGGGCAGAAGACAACACACCAGTGTGTTTCCACTGTGGGCACCCTGGACATGTCGTACACTATTGCAGAGAGAGAAGGCGATTATTTGATGATTATTTTGCTGCAAGACATCAGCCATCAGAGACGTTCTATCCCAAGCAGTCACCTGCTGATGAGTTCAGTTGACCTATGGGAAGAAGCCCATTGCTATAACCTGAACGAGGTCACTCCCCGATGTGCCTCTGCTGTTCACCGTCGACGTACAGAGGTACCAGTCACTAAGATGTCGGGAAACCTCATTGATGTCATAATGGATGGCCAACCTGTCTGGGCACTGGTTTATTCAGGAGCTTATTTCTCTGTATTGTCGGATAATTACCACTGTACACTAAAGAAGACAATATTCTGTGATATGGGGACAACTGTGCTGAAGGTCAAAAATGGGAAGTATGTCAAACCAGCAGGAACTTGTGTCGCCAGAATAACCATCAACAACAGGACCCAGCCATTTGAATCAGTTGTTTTAACAGACTGTAGTCATAATGTCATCCTCGGATTGGACTTCCTTCAGGCATCCCATGCTATCATTGACTGTGGAAGATCTGAGCTGCAAATTGAAGAAGTTGTTCTGATGGATACACATAATACAGAATTTTCTGGGAAGTTATTTGCCATAGACAATGTGACGATCCCGCTGTTGGCAATGAGAAGAGTTCCAGTCACAAACACAGATAACTGGTTAAACTGTTATGATAGTAAAGCTATTACCAGTGGTCAACAAGAGATTTGAATCACTAATTGTCACGAGCAATCACAACATATCCCCAAAGGAATGGGTATCAGGACAGCTGAACTGATACAGGACGGTGAGCTCAATGTCATCAATGAAGATCCTTGCTCTGCAGTTAGTACAGACAACACAGTGGAGGAAACAACTGTGGAACTGCCAGTAGGGCCCAGACTGACCAAGGAACAACACCTGTGGGTGTTAGCTATACTACTCTGATTTTGGGGTGCATTCACACACTAGCAGGAGAAAAGTCAGGTGAAATGGCCCACGATAAGGTACCGTATCAATACTGGGGATTATCCGGCAATTAGCGAGTGTTCATATAGAGTGTCGCCAGCTAAAAGATAGATAATTCGGGAGGAAGTGGAGAAGATGTTGCACGATAACATTATTCAAGCTTCGGAGAGTTCTTGGTCATATCCAGTGGTCCTCATAAAGGAGGAGGATGGCATGTGGGGAATCTGTGTCAACTATCAGCTGCTGAAAAAAATCACAAAGAAAGATGTCTACTCATTGTCGTGCATTGACAACACCTTAAACTACTTGAAAGGAGCTACAGACTACTCAACTATGGACATTCAGACAGGTTACCGGCAAATCGAGGTTGATGAAACTGACAGGGAGGAGACGAATTTTATTACACTTGACGGCCTCTATGAATTCAAAGTAATGCCATTCGGATTATGTAATGATCCGACCACATTCAAACGCATGATGGACAACTTGCTTCGACACCGTAAGTGGACAATGTGTCTTTGCTATTTAGATGACATTGTCATTTTCTCAAAAAACATTTTAAGAACATCTGAGTTGCTTGTCAACTGTGTTGAAATGTATTCATACTGCTGTACTCCATCTCAATCCAAAGAAGTGCCTCTAAGTCGCCAAAGAGATTACAATCATGGGGCACCTAGTCAGCGGGGATGGTGTCCATCCTGATCCAGATAAAGTTAGGACAGTCACAGAATTTCCAACTCCTCAGCACATTCATGAAGTGAGAAGTTTTCTCGGGCTGTGCTTATACCACCAATGTTTCATAAAAGGATTTTGTAGCAAGGAACATCCATTGCAAGAACTTCTGCAGGGAAACACCAAGTTTTACTGGGATGAGACAAAAGAAAGAGCTTTCCGGGCACTTTAGGAGGCTCTAACTTCTGTACCAGTTCTAAACTTTGAGATAAACTACTCTACAACTGAGAAAGAATGTCTCACAGTTATCTGGGCTAGCAAAATGTTCTGGCCATATTTATTCAGCAAACCATTCACCATCCTCACAGACCACCATTCTTTGTGTTGGCTGACTAGCTTGGAGGATCTATCAGGTTGACTAGCAAGATGGGTACTAAGACTCCAAGAGTACGATGTCACAGTGGTATTCAAGAACACAAGGACACTGACTGCCTTTCAAGAAATCCATTAGTGGAACACAACAGCATGAATGAAATTTCAACCCTCACTGAATTAGATGACATTACAGCTGAACAGCGGGAAGATCCAGCCCTATTGAAAACCATAGAGGCCTTGGAGAAAGGAGAAGCGACCAATGGAGAGTTCCAACTTATAAATGGAACATTGTATAAGAGCAACTACGATCCACTGGGCCCCAAATGGCTACTGGTCATTCCAGCTCATCTCCAGCCAGCGATTCTCAAGTATTTCCACAATGCTCCAATATCTGGTCAACTGGGATTCATGAATACCCTAGACAGAATCCGACACAGGTATTACTGGAAAGATCTCTACCGATCTGTCAAGCACTATGTAAGTCATTGTAAAGAGTGCCAGCAATGGAAGCATGTTGCACAATTACCACCAGGGCATCTCATACCGATTCCACCTACAGCAGCTCCATTCCACCGAATTGGGATTGATCTTTTAGGGAGGTTTCCGAAGTCGGCAACCGGTAACCGATGGATAATAGTCCGCACTGATTACCTCACATGCTATGCTGTCACCAAACCTGTGCCGACTGCAGAAGCTCCACAGATAGCAAAATTCCTTGCAGAAGTCATCATTTTGAAGCATGGAGCACCAAGTGTGATAATATCTGACAGTGGAAAAGTATTCCAGTCAAAACTAATATCAGAGGTAATGTCACGTTTTGGCATTGTCCACATAATGACAACTGCATACCATCCTCAAACAAAAGGTCTTACAGAACATTTTAACAAGACATTAGCAGATATGCTGTCGATGTTCAGCAGAAGGATTGGGATACAATACAGCCAGTCGTGACATTTGCTTATAATGCTGCAAAACAAGACACCACAGGCTTCATGCCGTTTTTCCTGCTCTACAGCCGTGAAGCTGAGACAACAATGGATATGCTATTCCCATTCCAGCCAGATGACACTGTAACGTTTCTGCTATGTTGCACGCTCCTTACAAAAATCAGTTGTCAACATTACAAACACAAAATATCGGACACCTAAAATAAAACTTCGCTACTGTCCTTTTACGTAATTTTCAATTTTTAATACTTTCGTAAATAATAGCTGCAAACACTAAAAATGCACTACACTTAGTTTCAAAAATTGCTGAACCTATATAGATACTAATTTGTATAAAAACAACAATACTACATGTTATAACTAATGCACAATAGTTTTTGTTAAAATAAATTAGGGCAGACCATGTTTTATACATCACTGGATCCTAAATTAAATACTGATCATTTTTCATACACTAAAATTAATAATCTGTATGGTACTAAGAAACTATCTTCAAAATTAACAAAACTATGACAACCATATACAAATCCGTATTAATAAAAAAATTAGACTGCAAACTGAAATACATTAAAATTCCACGTCACAATAATAGTACTCCTACATAATATTGGCAAAACAGATATGTGTGCACTTTGAAAACACAAATAATGTAAATAATTTGAGCACTGTAAACACTAGTCAAAGGATGACTTTAAATTTGTGTACCACATTAAATACAAATTTCATGAAACATGTACATACATTGAGATAAATAGTTAAAGCTTAAATGTAATATTTTAATTTCTGTATTTTGGCATATTTAAAGTAAAAGAATATTGTTTAATTGTGAATTACAAAACTTTGTCATCAATCTTATTACGTGGTTATGTAGAAAGAGGTTTGAGAGAAACCATGTTTTGTTATAATTCTGGCAGTCACAAACCTGTAAGCAGCTCTGTTAGCTTGCTGCTGCATTTTTTTAAATTTTGATTGTGCATCAATGTGATTGGTTTAAACTTCATTTAAATGGAAATAAAATCGTTTCCATATCAACTGACATGTTTATGATTTACAAAAAGATCCTGAAACATCAATCTTTTAGTGAATACTGAAGGCAGCTCACAACGCAATGGACTTCAGCCAGCATATAAGATATGTTCTTTTTATATCAACTTCACCTACAGTGGAATGACTTTGTTATAGAGACTGTGAACTAATAAAACCTTCTATGATTTAGGAAAATATTAGGACTCAGTTTGAGTGATTCCCAAAAGGGGTGACTGTCGTTAGAATACACTGGATGACTATGTGAAACAGCTCATTACCAGAGTCAAAGAAGCAAGACAGATGGCTCGCATACGGACCACTGGACACACGGGAGAAAGACCGTCAGTGGTATAATGACAAGCAGCGACCTGTTGTATACAGCGCAGGAGATCTGGTATGGATTTTTACCCCTGTATGGAAAGTTGGGCTATCAGAAAAGTTACTGAAGTGATACTTTGGTCCGTATTGTGTCATACGCCGCCTGTCAGATGTCACACACGAAGTCAAGGACTATGCGCCATCGTCGAAATGACAAAAATGAAGACACATTGTTCACGTCCTCCGCATGAAGCTTTACTATGATCCTGAAGAGCAGATGGGCGAAAATGACTTCTTGTTTAATGACTCTAAGGACGGTAATGATACTGATGAAGCCACGACAAGAATGTCTGTCATCGGTAATCGTGGAAGGGAAGGATTCTTCAGAACTGCCATGCAGAGGACCCATGACAAGATCAAGATCTAGGACATTGCAGCTGGCTCCAAAGGGAACATAAGAGCGGGTCGCTGTTTTTTCAGAAGAGGGAGCAATGCCACAAGACTCAAGTTATCCGACTGCCAGCATTGCGCAATGGATAGCGTCACCGATTGCGGTGCTGAAGGTCGCTGGTTCAATCTCATCCGGCGTCAAAAATTTATTTCTTAGTAAATATCATTTCCACAATGTTCTACATGTTTCTTATGTTCACTTGTAGTTTCTATATGTTTCTTATCTTAACTATACTAATTTCTGTGAGTGGACAGGTGGCCGCTCCTTCAGCAGGGTACAAGCAGGCACACGAGGGGAGGTGTTTATTAGTGATTGGGAGCTCCAATGTTAGGCGGGTGATGGAGCCCCTTAAGGAAATAGAAAGGTCAGGGAAGGAGGCCAGTGTGCTGTCTGTTTGTTTGCCGGGGGCTCTCATCCAAGATGTGGAGGAGGCCCTTCCAGCGGGGATAGAGTTCACTGGGTGCACCTGATTGCAAATTGTTGCTTATGTCGGCACCAATGACTTCTGCTGGCTGGGTTCAGAGGTCATCCTCAGTTCATACAAGCGGTTGTCAGAGTTGGTGAAGGCTGAAAGCCTCGCTTGTGGGGTGGAATCTGAGCTAACTATTTGTAGTGCCCTTCCCAGAACCGATCACGGTCCTCTGGTTTGGAGCCGAGTAAAAGGCTTAAACCAGAGTCTCAGATGATTCTGCGGAGATCTAAGGTGCAAACTTCTCGACCTCCGCTATAGGGTGGAGAAATGTAGGGTTACCCTGAATAGGTCAGGCATGCACTACATGCAGGAAGCGGCTACAAGGATAGCGGAGTAAATGTAGAGTGCACATGGGGCTTTTTTAGGTTGGGGAATTCCCTCCCTAGGCCTGACAAGATGCCTTCTGAGTCGCAACAAGCAGCAGTAGGCAGAACACAACAGGGAAGGAAAAGATCAATGTAGTAGTAGTAATTAACTGCATGAGTGTCTATAGAAAAGTCCCATAACTGCTCTCATTAATAAACGGTCACAATGCCCACATACTACTAGGGACAGAAAGTTGGCTCAAACCAGATGTAAACAGTAATGAGATTCTAAACTCAGACTGAAATGTATACCGCAGAGATAGGCTGTACAGTGAAGGGGGAGGCATGTTTATAACGATAAAAGGTGCACTAGTATCGAAAGAAATAAACGGAGAGCAGAAGTGTGAAATAATTTGGGTGAAGGTCACAGTTAAACAGGCTCGAATGTGGTAACTGGATGTTTCTATAGGTCTCCTGGCTCAGCAGCTGTTGTGGCAGAACACCTGAAGGAAAATTTAGAAAATATTTCTAGCAGATTTCCCGATCATGTTATAGTTTTGGGAGGAGGTTTTAATTTACCGGATATAGATTGGGAGACCCAAACGTTTATGATGGGTGGTAGCGACAAAGAATCCAGTGAAAATGTTTTAAGTGCATTATCTGAAAATTACCTTGAGCAGTTAAACACAGAACCAACTCATGGTGACAACATATTAGACCTTCTGGTGACAAACAGACCCGAACTATTCGAAACAGTTACTGCAGAACAGGGACTCAGCGATCATGAAACAGTTACAGCATTGATAATTTGAGCCATAAATAGAAATATTAAAAAAGTAGGAAGATTTTTCTGTTCAGAAAAAATGACAAAAAGCAGATTTCAGATTACCTGATGGCTCAACACATAAGTTTTATCTCAAGTACAGATAGTGTTGAGGAACAGTGGTCAAGTTCAAAGCCATCGTACAATATGCATTAGATGAGTATGTACCAAGCAAAGTCGTATGAGATGGAAAGGAGCCACCATGATACAACAACCAAAATATAAAACTGCTACAGAAGCAAAGAGAACTTCACTGCAAACATAAACATAGCTAAAGCCTTGTAGAAAAAAAAAAAAAAAATTAAACAAAGTGAGATGTAGCTGGAACAGGGCTATGCGAGAGGCGTTCGACGAGTTCGAAAGTAAAGTTCTATGTACTGACTTGGCTGAAAATCCTAAGAAATTTTGGTCTTATGTCAAAGCGGAAGGAGGATCAAAACAAAATCTCTAGACACTCTGTGATGAAAATGTCATTGAAACAGAGGATGACACTCTAAAGGCTGAATTACTAAATGGCTTTTTCCAAAGCTGTTTCACAGAGGAAGATTGCATTGCAGTTCCTTCTCTAGATTGCCGCACAGATTACAAAATGGCAGATATCGAAATAATTGACAGGAGGATAGAAAAACAATTAAAATCGCTCAAAAGTGGAGAGTTCGCACGACCAGATGGGATACCAGTTCGTTTTTACACAGAGTACACAAAGGTACTTGCCCCCCTTCTTGCAGCGGTGTACCATATGTTTCTAGCAGAGCTTAGCGTTCCAGAAGATTGGAAAATGATGCAGGTCATCCCCGATTTTAAGAAGGGACGTCAAACAGATGTGCAGAAGTATAGGCCTATATCTCTAACGTCGGTCAGTTGTAGAATTTTGGAACATGTATTATGTTCGAGAATAATGACATTTCTGGAGACTAGTAATCTGCTCTGTAGGAATCAGCATGGGTTTCTAAAAAGGCGATAGTGTGAAACCCAGCTCGCGCTATTTGTCCACGACACTCTGACGGCCGTAGACACAGGTTCCCAGGTAGATGCTGTGTTTCTTGACTTCTGCAAGGCATTTGATGTAGTTCCCCCACAGATGTTTAATGAACAAAGTAAGAGCATATGGTCTATCAGAGCAATTGTGTGATTGGATTGAGGAGTTCCTAGATAACAGAAAGCAGCAGGTCATTCTCAATGGAGAGAAGTCTTCCGAAGTAAGAGTGATGTCAGGTGTGCCACACGGGAGTGTCGGGGGTACGTTGCTGTTCACGATATATATAAATGACCTTACAGATAACATCGGAAGTTCACTGAGGCTTTTTGCAGATGATGCTGTAGTATATAGAGAGGTTGTAATAATGGCAAATTGTATTGAAATGCAGGAGGATATGCATCAAAATGATGCATGGTGCAGGGAATGACAATTGAATCTCAATGTAGACAAGTGTAATGTGCTGTGAATATATAGAAAGAAAGATCCTGTATCACTTAGCTACACTATAGCAGGTCAGCAACTGGAATCAGTTAATTCCACAAATTATCTGGGAGTAGGAATTAGGAGTGATTTAAAATCATGTATGTCGTCTGAACATCTCAGCTAGCTACAAATTTCTTACTGGATTTTTAGATCCAAAATGGAAAATTGTGGTGTATCAGTACAACTGAAAGGCAATTTGAATTGGAAAGCCAGTGTAGTTGATCCTAAACTTTTAGTAGTAGAGGGAGAATTTGATGTAGCAGCAATCCTCTTGCCTCAATGCAAAGTTATTGTTCTGTCACTTTATTGTGCACAAAAAATTTCTGCTAAAATCTTAGTAGAACATACAGAGAATGTGTTAATTTATTTACTTAGATAAAAGATACATAAAAATTTAATTTTAGTGGGTATAAATACTGATGTGATTGTACAAAATTCTAAAAGTAGATTTCTGTTGGATACTCCG
Organism: Locusta migratoria; assembly: GCA_026315105.1. Lineage (NCBI taxonomy): Eukaryota > Metazoa > Arthropoda > Insecta > Orthoptera > Acrididae > Locusta > Locusta migratoria. Next base: position 253,305,342 of record CM048751.1, read on the forward strand.
AATTCATTCAATTTCTATTGCCATAACTGTCAACCAACCAGATTCAATACTTGTCTAAATAATGTCATTCAAAATACAAGTAATGAGAGTTCATTTTTAAACATTGTCAGACCTAAGCCCTCCTACCATGATGACATATTTCTGAAACTATCTCAGCTTAGAAAAGAGCAACAAAAATGAATCGAACCTATGCCATGAAGACAGTAAAAAGTTTCATATGTATCAAATTTTATGCATATGCTGATCAACATTGACTGGGACTCCAGTTACATGGAGAACAAGTCACTGGACAGAGCATAAGATGAAAACTACTTTTAATCAAAGTTGTCCACTCATTCCAAAGCCAAATGGGCAGTTTGCCAAGAGAAAACATGAGGATTGTTTCCAACTGGTATTCCCCTTACTTATGTAGCATAGGGATCACCCTAATTATATACTATGATCAGTCATGCACAAATTACATATTTAGACCACCATAGATTTATTTTAAAAAGTAACAGGAAAGAAATTAGTGCTGCTAAGAAAAAGACCAATGGAAATTACATTTCTGATTCCAACAACAAATGCAAAACAGTGTGGAAAATAGTACAAGCTGACTCTGGTGTTACAAAAGAGAACATTCCTGTATTCTAAAAGCAAAAGACCTCAATAACTTTTTTTTTACACTCTGTAAAAGAATTTACATCAAATGGAAGTAAAAAATCAGAAAATAATAGTCTCAAGATGGGTAAAACCTTTCATTTCAAGTGAAGTAGTGATGAATGGTGACTTGCCAAATTTTAAGTGGAAGCCTATCTTCACTCTAAAATATAATAGATATGGCAGCATCATTCAGTAACTCCAGAACAGAGGACATCTATGGTCTTTCCAATTACATTATAGAGGAAATAACAGAATTTACAGTTAATCCCCTGTCCTACCGCAAGAACAGGATTTTACAGTGATGAGCAAGAGAAACCAATACACCAGCTAATATGATTTAAAGCCCCCACAAGCACACAGAAGTGTTGCAACATGATGTGGCATGGACTCGACTAATGTCTGAGGTAGGAGGGAAGTGACACCATCTATCCTGCAGAGCTGTTCATAAATCTCTAAGAGTGGAAATCTCTTCTGAAAGCATGTTGCAAGGCATTGCAGATATGCTCAATAATGTTCATGTCTGGGGAATTCCGTGGAGGTATTTAAACTTAAAAGTGTGTTCCTGGAGCTAACCTGTAGCTATTCTGGATGTATGGGGTGTCGCACTGTTCTGCTGAAATTTCCCAAGTTTAGAATGCACAATGGACATGAATGCTTGCTAGTGATCAGCCAGGATGTGTACATACACTCCTAGCCATTAAAATTGCTACACCACGAAGATGACGTGCTACAGATGCGAAACTTAACCAACAGGAAGGAGACGCTGTGATATGCAAATGATTAGCTTTTCAGAGCATTCACACAAGGTTGGCACCAGTGGCGACACCTACAATGTGCTGACATAGGGAAAGTTTCCAACCGATTACTCATCAAACGTTCTTGTGATGCCTCTGGTAAGGAGGAGAAATGCGTACCATCATGTTTCCGACTTTGATAAAGGTCGGAGTGTAGCCTATCACAATTGCTGTTTATTGTATTGCGATATTGCTGCTCGCATTGGTTGCGATCCAATGACTGTTACAAGAATATGGAATCGTTGGCTTCAGCAGGGCAATACAGAACGCCGTGCTGGATCCCAACAGCCTCGTATCACTAGCAGTCAAGACGATAGGCATCTTATCCGCATGGCTGTAATGGATCGTACAGCCATGTATCAATCCCTGAGTCAACAGATGGGGATGTTTGCAAGACAACAACCATCTGCACAAACAGTTCGACCATGTTTGCAACAGCATGGACTATCAGCTCGGAGACCATGGCTGCAGTTACCTTTTGTTGTGGGTTAACTTTTGATATATTTATAAATCTTTTTATATATATTGGTGTTCCATGATTTATGTTATGTATTCTGTGATGTATTATTCTCTGAGAAATAAACAGTGGTTGTTAAATATTGGAATCATGGTGTTGTGTGTTTGTCATACCTTTGACGCTGCATCACAGACAGAAGCACCTGCAATGGTGTACACAACGATGAACCTGGGTGCACGAGTGGCAAAATGTCATTTTTTTTTTTGGATGAATCTGTTTAGAGCATCATGATGGTCACATCTGTGTTTCGTGACATCGTGGTGATCGTACATTGGAAACGTGCATTCGTCATCACCATACTGGCATATCACTCGGTCTGATGGTATGGGTTGCCATTGGTTACACGTCTCGGTCACCTCTTGTTTGCATCGACAGCTCTTTGAACAGTGGCTGTTACATTTCAAATGTGTTACGACCCCTGGCTATACCCTTCATTCGATCCCTGCGAAACCCTACATTTCAAGAGGATAAAAGATGACCGCATGTTGCAGGTCCTGTACGGGCCTTTCTGGATACAGAAAATGTTCGACTGCTGCCCTGGCCAGCACATTCTCCAGATCTCTCAATTGAAAATATCTGCCAGTCACTACTCTTGATGAACTGTGATATTGTGTTGAAGCTGCATGGGCATCTGTACCTGTACACGCCACGCAAGCTCTGTTTGACTCAATGCCCAGGCGTATCAAGGCCGTTATTACAGCCAGACGTGGTTGTTCTGGGTACTGATTTTTCAGGATATATGCACCCAAATTGCATGAAAATGTATCACGTCAGATCTAGTTTAATATATTTGTCCAGGGAATACCCGTTTATCATCTGCATTTCTTCTTGGTGTAGCAATTTTAATGGCCAGTAGTGTACATGTCACTAGTCAGAGTTGTATCTAGACGCATCACTCCAACTACACATGCCTCACACCATTACAAAGTCTCCATCAGCTTGTATGGTCCCCTGCTGACATGCAAGGTCCATGGCTCCACAATCTTGTCTCCATACTAGTACACATGCATCCACCATTACAATTGGAAAGGACTCTTGTCAGACCAGGCATCATGTTTACAGTCATCAAAAGTACAATGTCGGTCTTAACAGGTGAATGTGAGGCATAAAGCTTTGTGTCATGCAGTCAGAAAGGGTACACGAGTGGATCAGCTATAAAAGCCCACACTAAAAATGTTTTGTTGAATGGTTCACATGGTGACCATTGTTGATGGCCCAGCATTGAACTCCGCACCTATTTGAACTTTGGTCACACTGAATGATTTTCTTCAGATGTCATTGGTCCCATTCTTGCATAATCTTTCTCCAGCTGCAGCGGGATTAGAGATTTGATGTTTTACCAGATTACTGATATTCATAGTGCCCTAGTGAAATGTTGGGAAAGAAAAACCTCCACCTAATCACTAACTTGGAGCTGCTGTTTCCCATTACTCATGTTCTGACTGTAACACCACTTTCAAACTCACTCCAATCATGACAACCTGCCACCGTAGCAACAGTGTCCGATCTAACACCCGTGATAGACACCAGTTATCTTATAAAGGCGCTGCCAACAGCAGCGCCATCAACTGAGTGTTTACATAGACTATGCATGTTTGGCTCTTGAGTGCAACAGAGGGTACACATTTCCCAATAGCCTGAAACTGACAACTGCCCTACCCTGCCCTATATGAAGAAACCGTGAAAATAATAAAATCATTGAAAAATAACAGAGCACCAGGAGAGGATGGACTGATTGCAGAAATCTGGAAATTAGACCATGAAAACATTACACCCAAAACACACAGAATAATAAAAAACATCTGGGAAACAGAAAAGGTGCCAGAAGAATGGAATTCAGCCCTAATATACCCCCTTCACAAGAAAGGGGACAAAGCAGACCCTAATAACTATAAAGAAATATAGTTACTGCCTGTGACGTACAAAATTCCATCCAAAGCTCTGTTAAATCACTTAGAACCTCAGATAGATCCACATATTGGAGAGTACCAAGCTGGGTTCAGGAAGGGAAGATCATGCAGTGAGCAGATCTAGTGTCTGAGAACAATATTAACAACGAGAAAGTCCAGAAACACCACAATAACATTTGTTGACTTCAAGAAGGCCTACGATTCCATAGAAAGAGAAACACTTTTCAGTACACTAGAAGAAATGAAGGCAGACAACAAGACCAGAAAACTAATCCAGGAAACATTGACAAATAAAAAATCTAAGGTGAAGTTCATGGGGGAGATCTAGGAACCATTCGACACCAAGACATGAGTGAGACAGTGAGATAGCCTGTCACCCATTTTATTTAACACAGTTTTAGAGAAAATAATCAGAACACGGGACAAAGAAGTCAATGAGGTAAAGATGGGAAGACATAACAATAGGACCATCAACATAAAATGTCTGGCTTTTGCTGATGATATAGCCATCATAACAAATAACAGAAACGAAGCCAAAGAAGCCCTAGAGACACTACATGAAATCACAGCCAGAACAGGACTACAAATTTTGTATGAAAAACCCAGTACACGGACACGAAAACCACAGACAGAAAACCATTGGTAACAAAGTATGGAGAGATAGCATCAGTAGAATGTTTCAAATACCTGGGAGAGATTATACAGAAAACAGGACTAAATTTGACAGCCAATGAAGAAAGAGTTGCAAAGCTACAAAAAGCTTACGGACTTACATGGAACCATTACAATAAAAGAAGTATCTCTGTTAATGCCAAATTAAGACATTACAAAACAGTAGTCTTACCAGAAGCCTTGTATGCCTCAGAAACAACAGTAATCAGAGGAAGAACAAAAATCAAGGAAATGGAAAAGCAAGAGAGGAAAATTCTAAGGAACATCTATGGGCCAGTTCAGAGACAGGAGATCTGGATAAAGGTGCCGACAAAAGAAATGTACAAACAGACAGAGACAATTACAGACAGCATCAGAAAAAAAGGGCAAAATTCTATGGCCATGTTCATAGGATGAATGAAAATAAGCTGATCAAGAAGATTTTTAACATTGTGATGAGTAATATGATAAAAACTAACTGGGCAAAGGAAACCATGGAAGACCTCAAGAAACTAAACATCTCTACAGAAGAAATAATAAACAGAGAAAAATACAAAGAAAAAATCAGGAAACAGAAATTCTAAGAAACACCAAAAGAGAAGAAACTACAGGAAAGAAGTGGACAGAAGAGAGGAGGAAGAAACACAGTGCATATATGAGAGGAAAGAAAGAGACAAAAGGAAGTGCCATGAAAATTGATTGTGTTTAAATACTCTCATAAATGGAGAATTGATGATGATGATGATGATGATGATGATGATGATGATGATGATAATAATAATAATAATAAAGAAAGCAGAAAGTCCACTGAAAATTACAGCCTGAAGCTATAGTTCCAATATTGGCAAAAATCATTGAAACATTAATGAAAAACCAAATACATGATTAATTTTAATCCAATAATTTACTAAATGGGTGGTCCAGAATCAAGGCAATAAAAAAACTTGTATTGTCTGCCATAAATGACTGAAAATTAACAATACACCCAACCTACTTTAGTAGATCTAATCAAAGCCTTTGAAACTGTCTCCCACAGCATACTAACTAAGAAATTAAAAAATTGTGTAATTATTGGCACAGAATTAGCACCACTTAACAAACATGAAGCAAATTATAATTCTCAATTCAAATAATAAATATGATTTTCTCATTGTAAAATATGGAGTCCACAAGGCTCTATTATTAGAACCTTTCATGTTTATACTGTATGTAAATGATTTACCATATTTCATGCCATTTAAACTATGATGTTTGCTGATGACACAACCTTCATCAGAACAGACCATGGAAGCAATGTCATGAAACAAATGAAACATGATAAAAGCTGCATCTCCATAGCTGCCAACCTTGAGAAGAGGCTGTCAGTAATCATGTGTCAGATCATAAAGGACGTGCAGGGGCTTCATGTTAACAGATTATAAACCTGATTTAGACCATTAAATTTTGTAAATATTTTGTAAATAGCAAAGGTGGCTTAGAAACATTCATATAATTTTCAAGTATGTGAAATCAAAACATTTTATATCTCTAAAATTGTAAATGAAAATAAAAACTATACATAGAATCAAAATCATCTAACATTACATTATTAAATAAGAGGCCAGTCATCTTGTGTGTTATATACATATAATATTAACAATGCTTCCCATCCACTGTTTCTTCTACCTGCACTTCCTTGAATTTTTGAAATAACAATATGGAATCTGAAGCAGGTAACACTGTAGGTATACACAATGATTTTGGATATCAGAATGGCAAATAAAACCATTAACAGAGAATGTTACAAATTGCCGATATTTCATCACTCATAGTTAGTTCTAATGCACAACACTGCTATAAGAACAAGTAATGTGAAAACACTGCTATAAAAACAAGCAATGTGAGAACACTGCTATAAAAACAAGCAATGTGAAAACACTGCTATAAAAACAAGTAATGCGAAAACAAATTTTCGTAAACAAATTTGCTAACTTCTGCCACCCAGTAAGACATGTGGATTGTTAAACTGGACCAAAGATCATGTACTCATTGTGGACCAAAGAATTTATGTAACTATTGGCGGATGAGAGTACATTTGATAGGTGTGTGTGTGGGAGGGGGGGGGGGGGTTAAAAAGCAGTACTTGTTGCAGCGGAAATGCTATCTTCAATGTTTCCTACACCTTTGTTACATACTCAGGAAGGAACTTATTACAATCTCTATAGAACTTTTAGTAGCATTTAAGTAGAAAAAGTAAATGGTTACTTTTTTGATTTTTTAAAAAACATGAGATCATAAAATGCATTTTTTCCATCTTATATATTAAAAGAATCCACAAAAACTAAAGTCAGTCAGCCAGAACAAACTACCCGGTCGATTTCCTTCAAATGTTTGTTAAGCTTATGGGACGTTACTGTGTAGTCATCAACCCCTAAACTTACAAACTACTTATGAACCACCTTATACTATACACAGCACAAACATTCATGACTGAGGGAGGATTTGAACCCCCGATGGGGAACAGCCTTGCGCATCAGAGCATAGCGCTCGGCCACTCCGCTGTGACTTGATTTCCTTCATTTTTGTTTTAAACAAAAGGTATGCATCCACAAGTTTATTATCAAGTATCAGAATTTACCGGGGCTTCGAATGCCCCCTCGGTCATGGATGTTTGTGTCAGCTTTAGTATAATGTAGTTCATAAGTAGTTTGTAAGTTTAGGGAATGATGACCCCACAGTTACATCCCTTAAGATTAACAAACATTTGAACAATTTCTATACACAAATGGGATTTGATTGATTGATTTTTCCAGGGAAGCCAAAACAGTCTTGGTACAACCCGCCACTGCCTGCACTGAAACTAAGTTTATAGTGCGGTATCACTCCCTGTATATCTAGTAAAGTCAACCAATGCCCTTGAACAATGCAAGTAGCCCCTTTTGCCAGTTCTTTATTAGACACAATTTCTTTGGGTCTGGTTGTCCCAAATATTCTGTGCCTTTTATTCTCCAATGCAATGCATTTGAAGATTAGATGTGATGCAGTTTCATCACCATCATCACAGATCCTACATTTAGGGTCCTCTTCTGTTATTCCCATTGTACGCAGGTGTTGTTTGAAATTCCCATGGCCTGTCAGCAATCCAACCATGAGTCTAATCTCTCTCCTGTTCAGGCCCAGGATTGCAGAGCTTCTTTTAAAACATGGCTTTGGCATCATTACCTTGCCATGTTTTTGTTGATGGACTTTGGTCCAATATTCTACATGCTGTCTTCTGAGCCAGTTACATAGCTCCAATTTGATCATTGCCTTGGTGATTGTCAGGACAGGTTCTGGTCCAATAAATGGAGTCTCTGCCCCCATCCTGGGTAGTCTGTCGGCATGTTCGTTGCCACTGATCCCCAAGTGGCCAGGGACCCACAATAGGTTTACTCTATTGCTTTCCCCTAGCTCCACCAGAACCCTGTGACATTCTGAAACAATTTTAGACCTTGTTGCAGGAGCTGCCAGTGATCTCAGGGCTGCCTGAATAGATATAGATGCTATGATCTTTGTAGCACCTACGCAAATTCTCCTCCACACACGCCCTGATGGCAGTGATTTCAGCCTGGAATACCGAGGCCAGTTTTCCTAGAGAGATGACGCCCTCCAGTCTTGGCTGCACCCCATATACCCCAGCCACAACACCTTGGTCCGATTTTGACCTGTCAGTGAACCAGACAATATCCCCCGTACGGTGTCGAACTATTTTCTCCCACTGCTCCCTACTTCCAATTGTTATATTGAAAGGCTTGTTGAAGCAGTATGGGGTTATAATACAGTCAGCTGGCATTTCCCCAACCTTTCCTATATTTACCTTACACACTATTTTAGTGTGTGATTCTGGATATTCCAAAGAGTTCCAGTGGTTGCGAGATTTGAGTCTGTATGCACCAGCCGCTGCCTTCATCTTGACCCAAAGGTGTAATGGGGGTATATCCAGGATGGTTTCCATCCCAGCAGTTGGTGTGCTGCTAATTCCGCCTGTTATGGCTAAGCAGGCTAATCTCTGCACCAATGGGATTTCCTTCTGTATATTTTGTAAGGGAATGTCTTTGCTGTAAACTGATGTTAGTCTGTCAGGCCGTTCTATCCGACCAGTTTCCTTCATTTTTCCTTTAAATGAAATGCATTCATTCACAGATTTGTCATCAAGTATCAGAATTAACTTAAGCCTCTCCATCCTTTATTTTTATTCAAACGTGGTATCCTTCTGTCCTTGCACTGAATATTTTAATCGGTTTGTGTTACAAAATCTTAAGTTCTAATTAAGGTACACAGTTCTTTTTGACCTAACAACATTCAAGCTCTTTCATTTGCAGTTTTAAACACTTGCATTAACTGATTCTGAAGATAGCTATACATGAACATTCAACTTCACTTCCATTTTTTCCCAATTTTTTTTTTGTCATTTCACTAATGGTGCGAAGTGTTTGCAAAGGTCCTGTACTAATTTTTTACATACTTCCCCCTATTCATCACATTACCACAAGAGAAGGTTCTGTATTGGAAAATATCTGGAGATAGTACAAGATTTCAGATTGATTATTTCATCATAAGACAGAGATTTTAAAAACCAAGTTTTAAACTCCAAAATATTTTAACAGCCAGATGGCAACTGTGTAGAAACTGAAATAATCTCAAGTTATTGAGTGATTCAAGGAAAGAATTAAGCAACAACATGCTGAAACAAAGGAAAGGACTACAACAAACTGTGAACAGCTTTGAGAGATAAAATAGTGAAGGCAAAACAAGATCAAATAATCAAAATAGCACATCCATGTAGAAATCATTTGATAACACATGAAATAGTGAATCTAATCAAAAAAAGGAGAAAATATAAAAATCTATCAAAGAAAGCAGACACAATGGGACACAGATCTCTAAAAGATGAGATTACCAAAAGTATAAAATGGCAAAGTAGAAGAGAAATACAAAGATGTAGAGGTATTCATGACCAAAAATAGGAGGCTGTGGAAGCATACACAACTGAGAGACAAATGATGTCTATAGAAAAAAATTGTTGTATAAGATGAACTACAGACATTGCTGAGGTTGGGTGGCTTGTGTGCCTCAACAATACAGATAGCCATAACGTTGGTGCAACCACAGCAGAGGAGAATTTGTGAAGAGGCCAGACAAATATGTAGTTTCTGAACATGAGCAGCAGCCTTTCCAGTAATTACATGGGCAACAGTCTGTGTGATTCATTGAGCTGGCCTTGTAACATTAGTCAGCATGGATTTGCTGTTGGGCTACCGTGAACAGCTGAAAGCAAGAGGAAACTACAGTAATTACTTTTCCCAAGAATCAGAGTGTGGAGTTTCTATACCTTAATCGGGTAGGTACGTTAGAAAATTTGAAAAGAGAAATAGATAGGTTGGTAGACATAGTGGGGATTACTGAAGTTCAGTGGCAGGATGCACAGGATTTCTGGTAAGGTGAGTAGCGTCATAAATTACAAAATCAGTTGGGGGAACACACGAGTGAGTCTAATAATGAATAAGGAAACAGAAATGTGGGTACATTACTATGAAAAGTATAGTGAATGCATTATCATAGCAAATACAGACACAAAGTCGACACTGACCACAGCAGTACAAGTTTACATGCCAACTAGCTCTGCCAATGATGAGATTGAATAAAATGGATGGATGAAATGAAAGAAGTTGATTCAGACAGTTACAGGGGAGAAGAACTTGATTGTGATGGGAGACTGGAACTCAATAGTACGAAAAGGAAGTGAATGAAGTCTTAGTAGATCAAGACTGACTGGCAAAAGGAATGAGAGGTCAACTAGTAGAATTTTATCACAAACACTTGTCTTAAGCACCAAGCAAGAAATCTGTATACATAGAAGAGACTAGGTAACAATGAGTGGTACCAAATTAACTTTATAATGATAAGACAGAGATTTAGAAACCAGATTCTAAAATGTAAGCCATATCCAGGGGCAGATATATGCTCTGTCCATAACTTAATGGTTATAAACTATAAATTAAAATATCAGAGATGATAAAAGTACAAAAGTAAGGAGATTGACCCTGTATAAATTGTAAGAACCAAAAGTTGTTGAGAGCTTCAGATGGAGCACTAGGCAAACAGTGACCATAATGAGGGAAAGTAATACAGAAGAAGAAGAAGACGATGACTCGGTAGCTCTGAGAAGTGCAGTATTGAAGGCTGCAGAAGATCATATAGGTAGGAGGACAAGACCTAATAGAAATCCTTGGATAACACAGTAGATAATTTATGGAAGGAGCAAATTACAGATGGCTGAAAAATGAGGTTGGCAGAAACTGCAGACGTGACAAGCAGGAGTGGCTAGAGGAAAAATGCAAGACCATAGAAGAATGTATAACTCGGGAAAGATACACACTGCCCACAGGAAAATAGAAAAACATTTGGCCACAAGAAAAGCAAAGCAGCTGCATGAATACCAAGAGCGCAGATTGAAAACCAGTACCAAGCACAGATGGGAAAGCTGAAAGATGGAAGGAATTTTTAAGGACCTTTATAAGGGAAATGAACTTGAAGGCAGTATTGTAGAAACAGAAGAGGAAGTACATGAAGATGAGATAGGAGATACAATACAATTTTAGTCAAAACAAGGCCCCTGGAGTATATGATATTCACTCTGAACTGCTGAGATATTTGGGAGAAATTGTTCCATCTTGTGTGTAAAAACTATGTGAAAGGCAAAATACCCTCAGACTTTAAGAAGAATATAATAATTCCAAGTCCAAAGAAGTCCAAACCAGACAAGTGTGAAAATTTCAGAACTTATCAGTTTAATAAGTTATTGCAAAATACTGATACAAACTATTTACAGATGGACAGAAAAACTAATAGAACCCAACCTCAGGGAAGATCAGTTTGGATTTAGGAGAAATGTAGGAACATACAAGGCAATACTCTCATTATGACTTAATGTTAAGGAAAGGAAAACCTAAGTTTTTAGCATTTGTGGATCTGGAGAAATCTTTTGACGATGTTAATTGGAATACACTCTTTCAAATTCTGAAGGTATCAGGGTTAAAATATAGGGAGTTATATTTAACTTGTACATAAACCAGACAGCAGTTATTAGATTTGATGGGCATGAAAGGGACACAGTGGTTGGGAAGGGAGTAAGACAGGGTTATAGCCTTTCCTCATTGTTATTCAATTGGTAAGAAATTCAAAGGGAAATGTTGAGAAGGAATTAAAGATTGGGTGGAAGAAATAAAACTTTGCAGTTTGTCAAGGACATTGTAATTCTGTCAGAGACAGGAAAGTACCTGTAAAAGCAACTGAACAGAATGGACAGTGCCTTGAAAGGAGGGTTAAAGAGGAACATTAACAAGAGCAAAACAAGGGTAATGGATTATAATATAAGAAAATCACTTGATGCTGAAGGAATTAGATCAGGCAATCAGTCAATAAAAATAATACAAAATTTTTGTTAATTTGCTATCAAAAAACTTCTGATGGCTGAAATAAAGGAGATACAAAATGGAGAACGGGTATGGGAAGAAAAGCACTTTATGAGAAGCGAAATTTGTTGACATAAAAAATTAATGTAAATATGAGGATGTCCTTTTCTTAAGGCATCTCTCTGGAATGTAGCAATGTACAAAAGTGAAATGTGGACAATGAGGAGTTCAGGCAAAAGGTGACAGAAGCTTTTGAAATGTGGTGCTACAGATGAATGCTGAAAATCAGATGGGTGGATCACTTAACTAATGAGGAGATGCTAAACAGAACTGAAGAGAAAAGAAATTGAAGGGATTTATTGATGAGACCATTCTGAGACATCAAGGAATCATCAATTTGAAGTGTGTGGGGTAAAGAGAAGAGAGAGACCGAAAGATGAATATAGCAAGCAGGTCCAAAAGGATGTAGGTTGCTGTTCTTAGCCAGAGCAATTTGCAGCATTGTTCCCAGACTGGCTCAGGGTCTTTTGGTTTGGAGCTGAGTGGAGGGTCTATACAGACAGTGAAATCAGGCCACATTCAGAAGGTCTCTTCAACTCTCAAAATGTCAGTAGTAAATTTTCAAAGTATCAGAAACAACGTTCCCGAATTTACTGCTTTGCAGGAATATTGTTGCACTCTAATAATCATCAGGCCTGAGAGTTAGCTGAATCCCAATGTAGAAAGCTCCAAAATATTTAGTGAAGAAAGGGAGGTATATTGCAAAGATAGATCAGGTACAATCGGAGGGGGTGTGTTAATTGCAGCCCACAAAAGTAGTCCTTCTACTGAGGTCGAAGTCAGGTTATCTGGATGTGTGTAACAGGTATAGGCGAAATGAAATTAATGGCTACCTGGTTCCATCGTCATGGTGCTAGAATCATTGAAAGAAAGTTTATTATCAGTAACACAAAGGTACCAGTACCATGCATTATTAGTTGGAGGCGACTTCAACCCGCCGAGTATAGGTTGGGACACCTGTTCTTTCCCTCCAGGGGGTACAGACAAGCAGTCTTGTGAATTATTATTGAGCACATTTTCCAAACACTACTTTGAATAGCTTAATCGTCAGCCCACACACAATGGAAATATTTTAGACATTATAGCTACAAAAATGTTAGATTTTGTCAATGATGTCACTGTACAGAGAGGAGTTAGTGATCAGGATGCCATCATAGTGACAATGGCCACCAAACTTAATAAATTGGTCAAGACTCCTAGGAGAAAATTTGTGCTAGAAAGAGCAGATAAGCAATTGTTGTCGTTTAGTTCCAATACAGTGGGTAGTATTTAAATGCACTGTAAATAAATCACCGGAAAAATATGTGCAGACAAAGTGGATTCAGGATGGTAAAGACCCACTGAGGTTTAAAAATAATACTCATAAAATTCTGAGAAGGTAAAGGCAGTTGCACTCTCAGTTCGAAAAAGTTCAAGCAAATCAAATCAGACAAAAGTTAGTAGAGATTACCACATATATATGTTTGAAGCTAACAAAAACTACCATACCTTAGCAAACAATCTTGCCAAGAACCCAAAACAATTCTGGTCCAATGAAAAAATGTAAGCAGTTCAAAGGCCTCAATCCAGTCCCTTGTAGATCATTCTGAGGTGAAGACAGAAGACAGCAAAATAAAAGCCAAATTTTTAAATTTAACATTTAGGTAATCATTCATGCAGAAGGACTATGGAAACATACCTACATTTGATGATTGCACTAACTCCCAAATGGAGGACACAGTAATAGGTATAGCTGGTGTAGAGAAGCAGCTGAGGGATTTGAAAACAAAGAAGTTGATAGGTCTATATGGGATACCAATCTGGTTTTACAAAGTGCTCAGCAGCATTGGCCCCTTAATTGGCTTTCATTTACCACAAATCTTTGATCCAGCACAAAGTTCCAAACAACTGTAAAAAGGTGCAGGTAACTGTGTGTAAGGAAGGTAAAAGAACGGATCCATCATTAACACAAATTTGTAGTAGAATTCTTGAACATCTTGGTTCTAAGATAGTAAATTTCCTTGAGATACAAAAGCTTCTGTCCATGCATCAGCACGGCTTTAGGAAGCATCGATCGTGTGAAACCCAGCTTGTCCTCATAACACCTTGTGAGCTATGGATGAAGGGCAACAGGCAGAATGCATATTTCTCAATTTTCAAAAGGCATTTAACATAATACTGTACTATAGACTAACGAAGGTACGAGCTTGTGGAATAGGTAAGCAAATATGTGAGTGGCTAGGGTATCATCAGGATTGACCCAGGAAAGTGTGATACGAACACTATTACTTTCTATCAATAGAAATGATCTGACGGACAGAGTGAGTTGCAAACTGTTGCTGTTTGCTGATGATGCTGTGGTGTACAGGAAGGCATCATCACTGAATCACTGTAGTATAATGAAGTATGGCTTAGACCAAATTTCTAGGTGGTGTGGGGAATGGCAACTACTGCTAAATATAAACAAATGTAAGATGATGCTGATGAATAGGAAAAACAATTCTGTAATATTCGAATACAACATCAGTAGCCTGCAGCTTGACAGAGTTACATCAATTAAATATTTAGGTATAACGCTGCACAGTGATACGAAATGGAATGAGCATGTAAGGACAGTCATTGGGAAGGTGAATGGTTGAGCTCATTTTATTGGAATAATTTTATGAAGGTGATATTCTTCTGTAAAGGAGAGCACATATAAAACACTTGGACAACCCGTTTTGAGTATTGCTCAAATGAATGGGGATCCCTACCAGATCAGTTTAAAGAATGACATAGAGGTAGTTCAGAGGCGGGCAGCAAGGTTTGTAACTGGTAGATTCAATCTATGCACAAGTGCTATTGAAATGGTTGGGGAACTCAAATGGAAGTGGCTGGAGGGAAGGCGATGTATGTTTTGAGAAATACTGTTGTCAGAAACACTGTTGAAGAAATTTAGAGGGGGCAAGAATTTGAGGCAGACTGCAGAATGATTCTACTACCGCCAACCTAAATTTCAAGTAAAGACCACAAATATAAGATCAGAGACATTAGGGGTTGTATAGATGCATACAAGCATTTATTTACCCCTTGTTCTATGTGGGAGTGGAACTGGAAAGCAAGTAACTAATAGTGGTACTGAGAAACTTCTGCCACACACCTTGTGGATGTGAAGGCTAATGGCTGATATATATATATATATATATATATATATATATATAGAGGACAGTTTACAACTCACCGCAAAGACGTGGTGACGAGCTGCGACAGGCACATACAAAAGACACACACATACAACACATTCAGCTATCGGCCATGGCCTTCTTCAGAAAATAGAGCACTCACGCAATCACACAGGCACACAACACAGTCATACAACCATCACCTCTGACTGCCGCAATTCGAAGTGGCAGTCGGAGGTGATGGTTGTATGGCTGTGTTGTGTGCCTGTGTGATTGCGTGAGTGCTCTATTTTCTGAAGAAGGCCATGGCCGATAGCTGAATGTGTTGTATGTGTATGTCTTTTGGTAAGTCCTTCCACTCCTGGGATTGGAATGACTCCTTTTCCACTTCCTTAAAACCCATATCCTTCCCTTTTTCCTCCCCTTTTTTCCTCTTTTTCCTGAAGAAGCTGCCAGTGGTGGCGAAAGCTTGTATGTGTGTTTGTGTGTAATTTTATTTTATTTGTTTCTATCGACGAGCCGGTCCTTTTGGTAAGTCATCTCTTATCTATTTTTTATTTTTGTTTATCCCACTGGGAAAGTTTCCATATATATATATATATGTGTGTGTGTGTGTGTGTGTGTGTGTGTGTGTGTGTGTGTGTGTGTCTGTCTAATTTTTTATGTGCCTGTTGCAGCTTGTCATACGTCTTTTGCAGTGAGTTTTAAACTATCCTTATTATATTGTTGAATGTACGTACGTTATATTGATGATGTCTTCTGCAACTTACTACTGTCTGCAGACAAATTAATTGAATTGAATTCTTAGCTCGGAAATATCAGGTTTTTCAAACTCAAACTTACATTCAAAGACAAAGTTCCCTGAAGTGCTTGCTACTTACCATCATCAAGGAATAGTTGATTGAATGGATGTCAAACATCCCAACTTTGAAATATAGTTTATATGAACACAATTTACCTTTTTATTACTGTATTAAATTAAATCATGCCAAGGTAAAAGATAATCAATTAATGGAAAATCTCCTCAGAGATGATAAATTATTTTTCAAAAGAGATAGATTGGCTTGCCAGTACTTACCTTTGTGCTGTACCACCAATAGGAACACAAATGAAGGAAAAAGAAAAACGTTTTTCTTTTTTCTTCATTTGTGTCACTATTGACAGTACAGCACAAAGATAAGTACTGGACAGCCAATCTATCTCTTTTGAAAAATAAAAGATAATTTTATTCATAAAATTAAAACACAATACCTTCTAGAACAACTTTTTTCCTTTCTCTGAATGAGGGTTCACCTTCACCGCTTTCTGCATTTTCTCCATTTTTTGTTTTCTTCTTGAATTCTTCTGGCAAACCTAAAATGTAATTCAGTACAGATGACTGTAAGAAGCAAAATCTATTAAAGAATCACTCAGTCCTGCAAGCCTTCAGTAGTAATTTAATTAGCTGTAGAAGAAGAGTAAACTTTTACTGCAATGTTTTGCTTTTACTTTTGTTTTCCATGTTAAAGAATACATCATGTTTTAATACACATGCTTATAATTACAGCTTACCTTCCTCTAACATAGCTTCTATTTCTTCATCAGGTACATCTGAATCATCATCTGATTGGTTGTAATCATCCTGGTCATCTTCCTCTTCATCATTATGGTCGAATTCATCCAGGACATCAAATTCTCGTAATGCCATGGATTCATATCCAGCACAAGAAGAGTCCCTGCCTTGTTGCAAATCACTTTCTTGGGTGCCATCCTGTTCATAATCATCATTTCTTTCATCTCCACTTTCTTCTTCTTCGTCTTCATCTTGTTCTTGTTCTGCTTGACTCATATTATCCCGTATTTTTTCCTGACACTCATTCCCTTCTACTGATACACAATTCACTTCATGTGTCACACCATCACTTTCCCTAACTACAGGAACATTTTCACTAGCGCTATGGGGGTCTTTTATGGAATAACTTTTCTCAGTAGTACACTGATAATTCCCACTTTGGGTGATTGCATTAGTAAATAGTTGTGACTCAGCACTGTCCTCTGAATTACTAACATTTTCATTAACCTGAGTTACGGACTCTGTCCCTATATTGTCTTTGTTTTGTGGCGTCAATTCTTTTGCTTCGCTGTCATTATCAACAGTCATTTCCTGAGTTGGACTGGAATCATGTTGAGACTCCTCTTCTTTTTTCTCAATACCAATACTTTTGATGTGTGCTATTTTCTCGTTCCAGGAGTCTCTGCTATTGCTTTCATTTTCGCTGAATGTTTCTCTTTTAATACGTTTATAAAATTCAGATTCATCTATATCAACTGCATCATCATCATCTTCATCGTCGTCGTCGTCGTTGTCGTCGTCATCATCACTGTTCTGACCTGAAGAACTATTCTCTGAAGGTGCATCATCAATGGGCTCAGTATTTATGGTACTACCTTCAGGCTCATT
Source organism: Locusta migratoria (assembly GCA_026315105.1). Lineage (NCBI taxonomy): Eukaryota > Metazoa > Arthropoda > Insecta > Orthoptera > Acrididae > Locusta > Locusta migratoria. Next base: position 253,322,929 of record CM048751.1, read on the forward strand.
GTTAACTGTAATATCTTTATCTACAGGTAACATTAAATTGCTCAAATGAGGACATTTTCTACTATCATCAGAGCTACTTGTACTGTCTGTTGAGCGTTTACGTTTTTGTCTCACCATTTTGACTACCTTTAATAGACAATCTTGTTAAATAATACTGAAACAGAGGAACAACATATGATAAAAAGTGTTCAACTCAATCAATAAAACATAGAGATGTTTAAAAATAGATCTATAGGTACAAACACGAATACAATAATGTAATTTTATTTACAACAGAATAGGTCACAAATAGATCAACTACAAAATAAACAATGGAGTTACAAGAAAGTTTTTGAATGATTAAAAAAATGATTACAAATAAGAACAATGAGGCATGCGAAAAACTGTTTAAACACACACACATAAAGAGATAAAGTGTTTGTGTGTGTGTGTGTGTGTGTGTGTGTGTGAGAGAGAGAGAGAGAGAGAGAGAGAGAGAGAGAGAGAGAGAGAGAGAGAGAGAGAGAGAGAGAGAGATTGTGGTGCAGCAATAGCAGTTGTCAATGATGGCCGACATGAAACAAGATACACACCAGAGATGGGGCAGTGTATTTACAATGAAAAATGGAACAAATTTCACCACTTGGAAAATCATGATTACAGTCATAAATAAAGGGCAGATTTCAAACAGAAATGTCAGTATCAGACTCCCAGTATCGGACGCTAATGACCTCAGCAGTTGTGCGCCCTAAAAACACACGCACAAGCAAAAAAACAGTACGTAATATGCCCTTGTCAACCACTAATGCAGGCTTTGCCCCTATTATTCATGCTAATAAACTGTTGAGTTCATGGGGGATATTGTCCTCTCCTCACTCAAGGTGGTTTTCAGTTCTGGCACAATTTGTATAGTGGCTGTAAACTGAGAACTAAGTGTGCCAAGAGCATCCCACACAGTTCTACAAGGTTAAGGTCTGGAGAGTATGGAGGTCATATTATACATGAATATCATCACATTCTAGTCTGTTCAACACCTTGGCAGGCAAGAGCATTAACCATCCCTTGATTCAGAATAATCTACCTGAAATACTCCTGTGCAAAGATATGCAGGCCATTATCCATTATCCACCCACACTGTAATGTGTAGCCAATTCTAGTGACATTCATGTTCATTCTGTGATTTTTTAACAATTTCTCCCTCTCTCTCGCCACAAAGAATCACTTGCCATAGATTAGCACTTTCGACCACTCTTGTGTGATGCTGACTACAATACCAACATACTCTTTCTTGGCAGTGGTGTTGTTGAAGTAGGATGCTTCCAAGCAAGCAAACAACCTAATTTTATAATCATGAAATGGTTCTGGCAGAGAGGCAACTACTGGTAGCAGTTGCAAGGTCTGCAGCAATCAGCCTAGGCATAAGATGTCTGTCCCTTTTCACTACTAGAATTATGTATCGATCCTGTTTGGATGTGGTGGCTCAGCAATGACGACATGCTTTTCATAGGATTTCCACATACATTGACCTATTTTAATCAAAAGATGACACTTTTTGACATTCACAATACTGTGGCCACAGTATCTGCAAGCTGATGGGCTTTGAGTCATCCAGCTACTCATCCACTATCGCAAGCACTCAAAATATGACACATTAAATGGAAAGTCACAACAATTGGTCCCACAACAACCTTTGTCAAACATGTTCTGACACATTAAATGGAAAGTCACAACAATTGGTCCCACAACAACCTTTGTCAAACATGTTCTGCATGAACAGTCAAATGTAAACAGAGTATTGGTGCACATGCTTTGCTGAGGTAACACATTCCAACCTACACAATAGTGCATCAGAAAATAAGTTACACTTCCAAGTTATGGCCATTTATTAAACCACATACACATTTGCAACATGGCTATGACAACATGCAATGTAAATTCACTTTCACTTTCCCCCAAAGAGAGTATAAACATCTCTCAGAATAAGCAACCAACTTCTCAATTCTGGATGCATGGAAATCACCTACAGTTCTATGTGACCACCTGTATATATCTACTTTCACCTCATCATCATCATCTTTGAATCATCATCCACCAATATCCTTTTTCATCTTGCCCAACACAAGATGTTGCTGTACATCCTGTTTGAATCTGCAGCATTTCCGATGTTTGGCATGCAACAAAATCACAGTGGCACTAAGTTTTCACGAGTTCAACAAGATTAAAAAAGAACCTCCATGGTTTGATGATTCTAGAACAATGAGGAGGTGAAAGCAGTTGTATACAGGTGGTTACAGAGTGCTGAAGGTGATTTTTACACATTTGGAAATATTTATAGTTTTTTGGGGCCTATGTGTAAAAGTGAATGTATATTTTGTCATCATTGCATTGCCTATGGGTATGCAGTTTAATAAATGGAAATCTCTTGGAAGTATAACTTACAGTAAACTCTCGATTATCCTTGAGTGGATTAACTGCTTTGCAGATTATCCATGGTGTCCTCTCTCTCTCTCTCTCTCTCGAAAATTTTACTTTTGCCTGTGAGTGGGATTAATTTTCGGCTACAATACAAGTGCAATAATTTATAGACTGCTGTGTTGCACTAAAGTATTTGTTACAAAAGTAGTGTATATATAGTGAGTCAACAACCTGCTGAGCAAGCAATGGAGTCCTGACCATTCCCACTGTCGCATGCCACTACAGCTTGCTACAGGCACTGTCACAAGTTTGAACATCTCTAAAGAGCAACTTCTAAATCGACAGACCATGTCCAGTTTTTATTCGCAAACATTTTAAGAGGAAATGCAGTACAGTATGTATTGTATATACTTGCGAGTTTACGAACTACAGTACACTACTTCATGTTTCTAAGAACTGGAAAAACCCCATTTCCCCCCACCAACACTCCTGCTCGCCCACCAGGATAAAACGAATTAATAAATACACACCAGCAGTAACAAGAGTAGATGAATGAACTAAAGCTGAAACATCATCAGTCATGCATCAGCACTTCAGTGGGCTGATGGGTTACTGGATTACCTTGAACAGCAACAAGATGCTCCTCTTTGTGACAAATTTGTGTTGCACAAAATTCACAGTGCAATATATAAAAGACAAGCTGCCACAATGAGACAGAAGCCAATTCAGGACTATTTTGTTTCAAAGTATTGCACTGTAAGGTAAAACTGGATTTGTAAGTTAAGCATTTTCATACAGAATAGGTGAATAAAGTAAAATTTATTATAACCAGCTGAAAAATGCTCCTGCCAGAGCACAGAAAAGGCAAATATGTTCTCTGACACAAAAATGTGGAACCAGCTGCCTCAATCCTCATTCCGACTTCCTCACCAAAAATTTTGGCATTCGAACATATTCGCGCACTTTTATTGCATAACTTTGTATATACTTTTGCCCAGTTAAGCCATCATAGTCAACAATGTCGTCTCACTGTCAGTGTCTATATATATCTCTGTCCATTTGTTCCTCTGCAACTGCCGCTTTCTGTCTGTGTCAAACTTTCAATGTCTTCATTCCTTTCCCTCACGATTCCTTACCACTGTCTGTTTCTGCCATGGCACTCCATGGCACTCCTGGTGTTCACTCTGCCGTCCGCGCCCGTTCTAGCGTGCTGGTGTTCCCTATTAGGTCCACGCCCGCGAGTCGTGGATCCCTGGCGCTCTTGGTGTTCTTTCTGCCGTCTGTGCCTGTTCTGGCTGCCCCCAGCGGCGGCCGTGGCATGTAGGTGTTCCCTATTAGGTCCGCGCCCTCCTGGCTCTCTGGGTGTTCACATTTCCGCCCGAGCCCACTATGGCCGCCTCCAGTGGCATTCATCGCTTCCTGGTCTTCCCTTGTCTCGTTGTTTAAGTTGGTAACTTTATTCCAGTATTGCCTCATCTGTTCCAGTGCCGGATTCCACGCAGTGCTTAGTTGGTATCCTGCTTCTCGGTTGATCAAGTTTTGTGCTATGTTGATCTCTATTGATTCTGTGATGATACTATCTCAGAATCTAGAGGTCTGGACCAAGATCTGGGTTTTCTGGTATTCGATGGAATGTTCCATCTCCAGGCAATGTTCAGCTATTGCTGATTTTGTGGCCTCCCGCAGCCCGGTACGTCGTTGGTGTTCCTTGTATCTAATGTCCACTGTTCTAGTGGTTTGTCCAATGTAAGACATATCACATTCACAGGGAACATTGTAAATTCCAGGTTTGCTTAATTGAGGGTCATCTTTAACTGTCCCAAGTAGAGCCCTGATTTTGATAAGTGGACAGAAAACACTCTTAATTTTATTTTTCTTTAGTATTCTATTGAAAAGTTGCACAGGGAGGCCAAGAGACGAATACAGTAAACAGATTCAAATGGATGTGGCTTGCCAAACTTATGAAGAGATGGAGAGGCTTGCCAAGGAACTGCATCACACCAGTCTTTGGAGTGAAGATCATAATAACAAAACTAAGTTAATGTGTTCAGTGTAGTCTCATTCTTTTTAACATTTCTAGTCCCATTGTCTTCTGGAAACGTCATTAAAGGGCACATGTATCTGGATTTTCTGGAAAAATTTTTCTTGACACAGCTAGTGACCAACAGTGTGGACATCAGCAATTGAACAGGATGGTTTTCCAACCCATGAATTCTTAAACAGGAAATTAAGAAACTGTTTTATCAGTCTTGGTTGAGTTTAAGACCTACAATTCAGGTCGTGTCCTTCTTGCTCTCCCAACCCAACAATATTCAGTTTTTGTGTAATGAGAAAAGACGGTGTTTTCGTCTCCTTTATCAACAAATTTAGCACAATTGTGAGCTCACATCAATTGTGCTTTTAAACAGACTGATAACAACATCTTGCACATCTTGCACATCTTGCACTAAATGTGGGAAAAACTTGATATAACTGACTTGATATCTCTGCTGTATAAATGGAGGGCACCTTGGTAAAAAAATGTTAAAGAAATTGTGTGGCACTATATCAAACAGTATGACAACAGCAAATCTTTCACATTAACCTTATGTTCTGCCTACTGGACACTGATACCCAGATGTTAACATGTTACCTATTTTGTTGTAACACACAAAAGGAGTAGCTGACAAATTACATCATTTGTTTACCTTATTTCTAATGTTATTTCTTTTCTTTAATTTGACTTTTGTTTGGCCATGTAAGTACAACTGACTATTGATGTTTTGAATATATTGGCATCTTATATAACACTACCTGGATCTCTTTTTTTACCACATTTTTGAAGATCTCACCTTCCTGCAACTTTCACTCCCTTATCCTTGGCATCTAACCCCATGAACCACAGATATTGCTGAGGTGGGATGGCTTGCGTGCCTCAACGATACAGATACAACCACAGCGGAGGGATATCTGTGGAGAGGCCAGACAAACGCGTGGTTTCTGAATAGGGGCAGCAGCCTTTTCAGTAGTTACTGGGGCAACAGTCTGGATGATTGACTGAGCTGGCCTTGTAACATCAGCTAGCATGGCTTTGCCATGCAGTTACTACGAACAGCTGAAAGCAAGGGGAAACTACAGCCGTTACTTTTCCTGAGGAAATGCCGCTCTACTGTATGAATATATGATAATGGTGTTTTCTTGGGTAAAATATTCCCCTATTTGGACCTTCGGATGGAGACTACTCAGGAGGAAGTATATTTGTTCAGGAAAGCAGATAGAAACAAAATACACTGCTTCTTGAAAGACAGCTTCCACTCATTTCTAACACTAAATGTAGGTGTAGACCAGATGTGGCTCAAATTCAAAGAAGTGGTATCGACAGCAATTGACAGTTTTATACCAAATAAATTAATAAAAGACGGAGGCAATCCCCCTTGGTACACAAAACAGGTCAGGACACTGTTGCAAAAGCAAAGGAAAAGGTACACTAAATTTAAACGAACACAAAATCCCCAGGATTGGCGATCGTATTCAGAAGCTAGAAATTTAGCGAGGATTTCAATGCGAGATGCCTACAATACTTAACACAATGAAACTCTTTCTCGGAATTCGACTGAAAACCCAAAGAGATTTTGGTCATAGGTTAAATATACTAGGGGCAACCACTGTACATTGAGCAAGCAGAGGAAGGAATGCAAGGAGAAATTTGGCGAGGGAATTACAGTTCAGGAAAAGAAATAAAAACTTTGTGGTTTGCCAATGACATAGTAATTCTGTCAGAGACTGCAAAGGATCTGGAAGAGCAATTGAATGTAATTGACAGTGTCTTGAAAACAGAATATAAGATGAACATCAATACGAGTAAAAAAAGGATAATGGAATGTAGCGTCAGAAAATCAGGCAATGCTGAAGGAATGAGTAGTTTCAACCAACCATTTTTCCATTCAAATTTTCTAATTTACCTACTCAATTAAGCTCCAATCCGTAGAATGCCTGTTTGTTTTTCTTGATGAAGACATCCTCTTGAGTAGTCGCCGCCCGGAGATCTGAATGGGACACTATTCTACCTCCAGAACATTTTACCCGAGAGGATGCCATCATCATATATTCATACAGTAGAACTGCATGTCCTAGGGAATAGTAATGACTGTAGTTATCACTTGCTTTAGCTGTTCACAGTAGCTCTGTGACAATTCCATGTGGCTTATATTACAAGGTCAGCTCAGTCAATAATCCACACTATTGCCTCTGAAACTTCTGAAAAGGCCGCTGCCCCTCTTCAGGACCCACATGTTTGTCTGGCTCTCCACAGAAACCCCTCCACTATGGTTGCACCTACGGTATGACTGTTTTTATCCTTGAGGCATGCAAACCACCCCATCTGTTTGATAACCTTATAATATCAATGTCACACAGGTGAGCAACTGTACTGGCTGTTCGAGGTGATTACACACCATATTACAGGGCAACAAGAATTAATTTTTCATGATCATGGTAGCCTCACAGTGCCTCGCTCTAAGTAAATGCCATGTAAACCTCAAGTAAAGAGTTTAGGCAGCAAAATATGATACTGTATCACACACAAATTATAATTGTAACCAATATCTGAATAAAATAAGTTACCATATGAATACTGTGTATACCATCTCACCTGATCCCCTTATTGTTTTGAGCAGTGTTACTATAGCTTTGTGATATGCTAACTCATTCTAGAATAAGGCAGCAACAATTAAATCATAACTCATTAAAATGACTTTAAAGTCAATTGAATACTTCTAAAAAAAAATAAAAAAAAATAAAACAGAGGGAAAAACCTGTTTCATCTACATCTACATGGGATACTTTGCAAATCACATTTAAGTGCCTGGCAGAGGGTTCATTGAACCACAATTACACTATTTGTCTCCCATTCCATAGTTGAATAGTGTGCGAAAAGAAAGAACAGCTGAATCTCTCTGTTTGAGTTCTGATTTCTCGTATTTTATTCTGATGATCATTTCTACCTATGTAAGTGGCGGTCAATAATGTGTTTTCGCATTCGGAGGAGAATGTTGGTGATTTGCGTTTCATAAGCAGCCCACACCACAGCGATAAGCGCCATTGTTGTAATGATTCCCATCCCAGATCCTGTGTCATTTCCGTAACACTGTCTCCCCTGTATCGTGACAATACAAAACGAGCTGCCCTTCTTTGGACTCTTTGGATGTCCTCCGTCAAACCCACCTGATAAGGACCCCACACTGGGCAGCAATACTCCAAAAATGGAGTATGCAGTTTCTTTTGTAGTTCTGTTGCATGTTTTAAGAGTTCTGTCAATAAAACGCAGTCTCTGGTTCGCCTTTCCCATGACATTATTACATGTTCTTTCCAATTTAAGTCTGCAGTAACAGTAATTCCTAGGTATTTTGTGGAGTTTACGGCCTTCATTTTTGATTGATTTATTGATTTGCCATCTGGTTAAATTGTGAAACTTCATCCCTACAACAGTCACTGTTGCTACTATTATTCTTGGTCATATTTATGACAACACTTTTGATTTCAGACGCAATTTAGTTTTATTGGGATGCTGAAGGGGGAAAAAAAAGTAACAAGTCATGATTCAATTTAAGAACAGAAATGAGGAATCTTAAGTATTTCAACCATTCCACACATTTGTACTGGTTGATTACTTCGAGATAAAGTAAAATTTAACTGTATTAATTATTGCTAAAATTCAAAGAATTTACCTGCTATCACACTTTGTAAAAAGGAAGCAACTGTGGTTGCTGTAATGAAGAGAATGTAGATGTTCACATGCCAAAATATTTGAAAAGAAATGCATGGGCAGTTTGTAAGGATTAATAAAATGCCGATGTTTATGAGTGTGTAGTAAGGCCCTTTGACCAGTAATGTAGCAAAAGTCTGTGGCTAATAATAATCTGTCATCTTAGCAATGTGCAGTGAGTAGTGGCTAGTAAGAGAGGAGTGGCATTGTCTTCCAGAGATAGCGATTTGAAGTCCAGTTGAGAGGTGGCAGATTTAGGCAGTTTTAGATTTTGTTCCATTGTGGTACAGAGCCATTTTATTAAGAGCATAAAATTGACGTCTATGATCTGACTGAGTTCTGATGAAAATAAATTATAATTTTACCCACATAATCAAATGATAGAGGCTTTTGAAATATGGTGCTACAGAAGAATGCTGAAGATTAGGTGGGTAGATCGTGTAACTAATGAGGAGGTACTGAACAGAATTGGGGAGAAAAGAAATTTCTGGCATACCTTGACTAAAAGAAGGGATAGATTGGTAGGACACATTCTTAGACATCGAGGAATTAAGAATTTAGCATTGGAGGGAAGTGTGTGGGGTAAAAATCGCAGAGGAAGACCAAGAGATGGATACAGTAAGCAGATTCAGACAGATGTAGGTTGCCGTTCTTATGTGGAGATGAAGAGGCTTGCTCAGGATAGGGTATTGTGGAGAGCTGCATCAAACCAGTCTCCGGACTGAAGACCACAACAACAACAACAATCAAATTGTGCATCATTCAAATGCAGCCATTCATTGTCACTATTGAACAACAGATAGGATAATCTAAATTAATAATGAAAGATATCATCATCTACAAGGAAATCAAAATTACGTACAGTAAGAGTAGGGATGGTTACAGGTTGCAGCATAAAGGAAAGTGCATGTGAAATATTCTCTAAGTGGCAGGAAGAACAAATTATGAAAAAGAAAAATTGAAATGAGTCAATATGAATTTTGGGAGGTGAATCTCTGGTATCTCAGCCCGACATCTTCAAGAGACTGCCAGACCACATGGACTTCGACAGTAGCTGTTAGAAGGAGTGCACAATCTGTAAGCACTGCCATCACCGCTTCAGTGCTGCACACAGACTCACACCTGCTGCAAAGGCCCATTCGTACATGCAGCCATGCTATATAGGGCATGGAGGTGTGGCACACTTGACTGTGCTCCATATTCGTTCTCTTGTACATCATTGTTTTACTGGATCTTAAATGGCAACATTTTGGATTTGATTTGGTTCACGTTTTGAACTGGCAGGTCCGCTTGCTTGTTGTTGTTTGTCACCTCTCTTTGTGTCATTACATGTTGTCTGTCTGTGGCGACTCTCCACTGACGCACACAGTCAGTAAGTTGTTCTCTAGTCTGGTCCGACTTAGGTCTCAATACTGCCGACACCCTCGGTCAGTCAGTCGTTCACTAGTCACACTCAATCCAGTCGAACTTCGGTCTTGATAATTGGATGAAAAACTCATGCAACTCATGGAGCAGCAACAATAACATCTGTTCCTGCATCAGCAACAAACTGACTTGTTGTGACAGGTAATTCAAGTTTTGTTAGAATGCTTACAGGTTCAACGTTCGCAACGCGTCCGGCCAGTGGTCACTTCACTTTCTGTCCACCTACTTTTCTGGCATTTAATGACACCAAAGAGGATTGGGACATTTATTTGCAGTGGCTAAAAAAGCACTCTGCCACATTTCAGGTCTCTGATGACTCCCTAAAATGGTCATTCTTTTTGCTTGGGATTTCCCTGAAATATTTTTCTTACTAAAGAAGTTGTCCCACCTTTCCAATCCAGTGGCATTGACATTTGAAGAAATGTCCAATCACTTATAGTTTGCAATGATTTCATGTTGTTACATTGTGCCTTGAATTACATTGGTACCACGAACAACCAGGTCAATCATATCAGCCATGGGTGACAGATTTGCAAGGGTGAGTCAGTGTTGCAATTTCACTTGCTCCAATCCATCTTGTAAAATGTCACGTGCAGACTCTGATCTGTGATGATGTCCAGTTGGATCCCAACACAGAAATGCACACAGCAGCCCTAAAGCTGGACGATACATCTCTGGAGGACATTCTTTCAAGATAGCACAGCAGTGAATGAGCAGCTCATGGCTCGTCCTCAGGTAGCAGCAGAACAAGCACAACAAAGGGGATGGAACAATTGTACATCCTTGCTCTGACAGGAGCATCATGATGCGTCCCTGTTCGATGTGCCCGTGGCCTCTGAACAGCCAGTTACTCCTTGTGAGCACTGTCATTGCCACTGCAGAGCTACATACACATGCCTACCACGCAGGCCCATTCGTGCATGAAGCTGCGGTGTATAGAGCACAAAGCCACAGCATGTTCCTCAGTCATGTCTTGACTGCACTCCATATTCATTCTCTTGTAGATTGTTGTTTTCATTGATCTTACTTGGCTAGGATTGGGTTTCGATTCAGTTTACACTTTGAACCGATAGTTCCACTTGGTTGTTGTCGTTTGTCACCTCTCTTTGTGTCATTATGTATTGTCCATTTAGGGCAACTCAATACCCAGCCCTCGGTAGGTTGGTCATTCTCTAGCCTGGTCTGACTTCAGTCACAACACGGCCAACACCCTCGGTCAGTCAGTCAGTCAGTCATTCACTAGTTGTTCCCTATCTGGTCTGACTTTGGTCTCAATAGAATAATTTCTCAAACAATTTGTTGGATACCAGCTTTTCTTGGGGGTCACTTAAAGCAACTGGTTTCTTCATGAAATCAGAATTGACATCACTCCACACTTGATCCAAAAGGTGAGTGTTATTTTTCCTGCCTTCACTAACCACCAGTAAAACTAGAATCATAAAATGACCAATAAT